>BHFT01040028.1:0-28820 GCA_004320025.1 Laticauda laticaudata
GGGGCTGACGCAATGCATCCTCCCCGCATGCGCAGTGAACGCTCTGCATCCGCTAGGCATCCTCTAGGCATCCGCTTGGCTTCTGGTCTGCATCCGCTTCATCCGCTCGGCATCCGCTCGGCATCCACTCCTTCCGCTGCGCGTCCGCTTTGCTGTGCTCCCCCGGAAGCCCTGCGGATGTGCCATATGCTTCCATCCGCTTCCATCCACTAGGCTTCCATGGAGCATCCGCTTTCCATCCTGGCTACATCCTCCCCTCGTCTGTTCCTTTCCATTGTTGTCCGCTCTGGTTATGCAAATTTGGGGCACTTTTGAGAGCGGATAACAACGGATGGCACATTTTCTCGTCCGCTGTGTCCTTTTTACAAATGTTTTGCATCCGTCGGCCAATGTGACAGGCCCTTAAACTGTTGCAGGACACTGTATGATTTAGTAACATGTGTGAACTGATCATTGATTCATTAACAGTGATTTTATAAGTAATCTCTTTCACTAAATGCAGTACACATTTTAATTTAGATTATACATATTCCCAAACAGCTATCGCTATGGAGGTGGATCTTTCTCCATGTGATCCAGTGGTCCTGTTTTTGTTTTTCTGGCTATAACCACCATTATACAAAGGGTTCTCTTTAATGTATTTCCTTGTGTGTTGCTTGTATGTTCTTTAAATCTTCTCCAGTGTATCTCATAAGCTTCTAGATAAGATTTGAGATACATAAGGAGAATTCATAGTGCTTGTTATGGTATTTATTCTTGGATACTATACTGAATATGTTTTATTCGGAAAACACACGAGGTAGACCGGGTTCCAACAACAAAGGCTTTATTCAAACAACAGTCAGAATAGGAACACTTTGGCTGCAGCCGAGGCCAGCCTTTTATACAGGCTGGCCTGCCTGCTTTCAGCCTATGGCATTCCCTTGAATTTGCCGCCTTTCAGCAGCTCTTTGGATTGGTTCCTAGTGAACCAATCCACTTCTTACTTTACTGGACCAATCAGAAATGTAGTCTAGGAGTCAACCATTTACATATAGAACAGAATATAATTCTCTTTCTTTCCCAAATGAGATTACCCATATTTGCTCTGTATGTTGCATTATGTAATCCCCAGAAACACTTTAGGAGATGCACTACTCTCAAAGAAATTTCACTAGCTTTATCAGAATGCTAAATTCATCAACTATGGAATATATATTGAAGCCTATATTGAAACTTCCTTACTTTAAAGCAGTGGTGGGATTCAAATTTTTTTACTACTGGTTCTGTGGGTATGGCTTGGCGGGTATGGCAGGGGAAGGATAAAATCTCCAGTCAGAGTGGCATTTGCAGGTTTTCTGAACTACTCCAAATTTCTGCGACCAATTCTCCAGAACTGATCAGAACCTGCTGGTTCTGAATACCTGAATACTACCTCTGCTTTAAAGTAGTTGCTATTTAAACCAATCCTTCAAATAACTTTTTCTTTGAAATGCAATTACTCTGTAGAGAAACAAAGAAAGAAAACAAAGTGTTAAATTCAGATATTTATAGTCATGGCAAAAATGAATGTATTTGTCCAAATATTGTTATGTATCTGGCAACATTATGTCACAGACACCAATGAAAAATAAATATCATTGTTTTGCAGAAAGATGTCCTGAACCTACGGCATGATTATTCTTAAAAAGCAAATGAAGTTTAATAAGAACATTCAGTCAAAAAACCTGAAGATTGTGTATACTACACCTGAGGCAATAAATTTCATTTGTTGACTTTGAGATGCTATTTCTGGAGCATTCCCAGTAGAAAAGAAATATCTGATACTCTAATAGTAAGGTCCTTGATGTTAATGTACCTCCTCAGGCATTTCTAACAAACAGTAAAACAGGGCAGAAGAGTATCCTAGTCACAATCAATATACAGTGTTTACAACGGCATCTTATTCAAAGCAAACATCATGTCTTGTAAACACAATGGAGGTCTTAGTATATTTACAGATAAAAGAGGTGGGAGTAGAAGAGTAGACTTAATAATAAATCATTTAGAGCTTGGAATTCCTATACTGGAACTATGACCAGAAATATAAAAGAGTCAACAATATCATTTGGGAGTATATTGTGAATCAATTTCATATTACATAAAATGCTACCAAAGGAACTTTGGTTCATTTGTGTCTAAAAAAATATTCACTGGTATATGTATACTTGAATATGGAATAAAAGAACAAAAGTTTTTCAAGCATTTTGCGGAACTAGATGAACATAAATTCAGATTGTTTTCACATGCTCATTTTTATTCATAGACCATAGCTAGATGATATGTCATGTAGTTGTATTTACTGGGGCCCATGAAAGCACCTTAAGATATCTGATTTTGAGTCCATCCATATGCCTATGAAGAAATGACAAAAGACAGAAAATATAATAGAAATGTAACTATTTGAACAATGTGCAATTGTTATGGGCAATATAATTTATAACTTTAAATCTGAACATATTTCACACTGCCAGACCCCAAAATCAAGAAAGACATCTGATAATTTTTCCAAGCAGATTTCTTTATTCAGAAACCTATAGACAGAATCTTCCTAACTAAAGCACTCTATTATCTACAGAAGTCACAGAATAACAGTGTTATAAGGGACCTTGGAGTTTAACCCCCTCTCAGACAGGAGACCCTCCATCATTCCAGACACATGGCTGTTCAATCTCTTCTTAAAAACTACCAGTGATGGACATTCTGGAAGCAATCTCTTCCACTGATTAATTGTTCTCACTATCAGGAAATTTCTCCTTAATTCTAAGTTGGATCTCTCTTTGCTAAGCTTTCATCTATTATTGCCTCTTGTCCTGCCCTCAGGTCTTTGCTGAATAGATCAACCCCCTTTTCTCTGTGATAGCCCCTGAAACATTGGGAAATTGGTATCTTGTTCCCTTAGTCATTAGAATAGACATCCAGCTCCTGAAACCTTTCATCATAAGTTTTATGCTCCAGGCCCCTAATCATCTTTGTTGTTTTTCTTGGCAGCTGTAGCAGATTACTGGTTCATGCTGAAATGGTTGTTCCCTGGGACACTAGGACTGACATCAAGTATATACTCTGAAAACTATTATCCTCTGAAAACAATTAGTATAAGGAGTGGCTGTCTTTACCTCTTTCTCTCATACAAAATACCTTCACTGAGCTGTTTCTTATTCCTCTGGAATACACCCCTTCTACCCTGGGAATCTAGACTATTATACTCCATCCAGGGGTGGGATTCAAATTTTTTAACAACTGATCCTGTAGGCGTGGCTTAGGTGGTGGGCATGGCTTGGTGGTCATATGACTGGGTGGACATGTTTTCGTGGTCATGTTATTGGCTGGGTGTGGACAACTCAATATCACTCACATCGAGGCACGCATCTCCTCGCCTGGCCTCTCATGACTGTGGGGATGCTGCAACAGTCATAAGTGTGAAAAATGGTCATGTCACTTTTTTCAGTGCCATTGTAACTTTGAATGGTCACTCCACACAAGCAAAGTACCAGCAAAGGAAAGGGAAAAAAACTCCAGAGATGTTCCTGAAGTCTAGTCCTGCCAAGAATGTAATAAGAGTTAATGGAGAGGCAGTTTCTGTAAGCAACACCAGAATGTTTCCTTCCTGCCTTCCTTCCAGAATTTACTTCAGTAATTTCTTCTAACAACTGGTTCTCGAACTGCTTAGAATGTTAACAACCGGTTCTAGCGAATAGGTGCGAACTGGTAGAATCCCACCCCTGGCTCCATCCTACCTCCTACCCAATATCAATGAATATTTATCTCTCAAGTTTTCTTTTAAAAAAAAACAGGATTTGTAATTTTTAAACCTCTTTTAACACTTTTACAATTTTGAGACTGAATTCATCACAAATGTTAAATGTTTCAAACATTTGTCTAATGTTCCAGTGCCCTAATATGATTAAATTGTCTGATGTAAGGAATAACCCATCTTAAAATATTGTTCAAGGTGGTTGAGAGTAATTAAATTTAATAAGCAGTTAAAATCTTATTAGATTTTTTTATTGTCATCCGAAAGATGACCAAATTCTATACCTTGGCCAATCAATTTCCATGCTGATTTTGCAAAATATCTATCCCTGCCCAAAGGCCTTATTTCCATCATGTTGACAGGCTGATCTGTTGGATGTTTTGAACTTCCTGATTATGCAATATAAGTACATTATTAATATTTTTATTAAAAAAGTGAAACTATCAGGATTAGTCATGAGTTAAGTACACATTCACTGGAGGGAAAATACAGCCTTTCCCAAACATGAAACTAAGCTTGTTTCTAATTCAACATGTTCAATTTTTCCACTGTGACTGTGTTCCAGTTCAGTCTATCACAATGTAATTGATCTAGCAGTTTGATGGAAAAATAGAAGATTAGGTATAAAGGAGTTCTGTTTTACGTAGATGGGCAGGTGATATGGAGCAAACCTACTATTGATATGGTTTTAAAAGGAAAAAATGTGGAGAAACTGTAGAGCAGAGGTGTCAAACTGGATTTCTTGAAGGCCATGTAGTTGTCCTCCCTGGGCCAGCTGTGGGGGAAATGGGATGGCCGGCCTCCTGCAGCACCTTGCTGTGCCAAAATAGTCTGTGGGGGCACCACAGGCGCCTCCCAGTTGCTCCATTTTCAGTCTGGATGTCTGAGATGGGCCACAGGGGACTGCAGGCAGCCTACGTATGCCCCGTTTTCAGCCTGCAGCCTCCTGCTGGCCAAAGTGGCCAAAATATCCTGTTTGAAGAAGAGGGGGGGAAGGGAGGGAGGGAGGGAGAGGGAGAGAGAGAAGACAAAAAGGCTTAACCCAGATAGGCTGGGCTTATTATAATGAATGAACCAGACTAAAAATCCTTTAAAAATACCATAACTGACAGTAAGGACATTAAATTTGACAGATCTATCCCTTTCTTCTTCGTAACTTTCTACAAAAGCAACATCAACTTATTTTCCTGGTAAAATATAAAGAAATACCAGCTCTGAGTGCCCTCTCCATTTCTCTTTCCAGTTTATATGAACTAAATGAAACCAAACTACCCCCATCTTGGCATCAGTTTCTGCAGATTCATCTAGAATTAAAAACCATCAGACTGTTCTTTTAGGATTTACTACAAAGTATCCATGTTAATATTTGTATTTTCTCAACCTTGATTTTTCTGCATGGGTGTTCATGTGTGCCCTTTTTTGCCTACATGGGTGTGAGAGAACAGTTTGTGTATAAAAGAATTATTTAGGTGGCATGTAGAAATTAATTTTGCCCTTGTGTATCTTATTTTATATCCAAATAATTTTAATTATCAATGTAGCATTAATTTAGTTCTGACACATTTACTTGGCTTGTGTGTGTGGAAGGGGAAAAATGTGCAAGATTGGTTTTAGTGACCATCGGTGTCTTTAACTGCTGTTGAAAGCTACATAGCTAGACAATTTTTAGTATGTTTATAAACTATGTTCAAGCAATCATTCTTTATTGAAGGATCATTTAAATCCAAAGATATCCTCTTAATGGATAAATAGAATATGTTTTCTGGATAGCTCCAAATGAAAATAGCCATACAGATAGGCCTCGACCTATGACCTCAATTGAGTCCAAAATTTCTGTTACTAAGTGAGGTAGTTGTTAAGTGAATTTTTCCCCATGTTTACCACCTTTCTTGCCAAAGTTGTTAAGTGAATCACTGTGATTGAACCTGGCTTCTCCATTGACTTTCTTGTCAGAAGTTCACACAAAGGGATCACATGACTCTGGGACACTGCAGCTATCATCAGTATGAACCCATTGCCAAGCAATCATGTATTTGTGGGGATGCTGCAACAATTCTAAGTGTGAAAAATGGTCATCACTTTTTTCTTTTTTTCTTTTTAAATATATTTTATTGTTTTTTTATGCTTTAAAAATATTGATCATAACATTAACAGCACTGTAGCATCATTATTATACATATCCATCTCTTGTGAATATTTACTTTAATGTACAGTACTATATGGTTATATACATTTACCTATAGTTTTCTTATCTTAGCTATCTTTACTTCCTATTTTCCAGCCAATTATATGACATATCCCAAATTTTGTGATATTCCAACTCTTCTTTATCTTTTAATTTTAGTGTAAATTTCAACGCAGTCCAAGATTTTTAGAAACTTAGAAACAAACAACCTACTCTCTAATAAACAATTTGGTTTCAGGAAAAAAACTATCATGTGATCTGCAACTCTTACATTGCAAAAACATATGGACTACACAACTCGATCAGGGCAAAGCAATAGATGCAATCTACATATACTTTCTGTAAAGTTTTTGATTCAGTGGTACACAACAAACTACTCCTAAAAACTAAACTTATGTATCTCTGGACACCGTTGCATAACTGGATAGAAGCATTTCCTATTCAAACAGTCCAACAAGATGGTCAAAACTATGGGGAGTGGTCCTGTCAAATTCTGTAAGCCTGTCAACAGTAGCATCCCCCAAGCAGTGTTCTAGACCAACTCTCTTCATACTCTACCATAAAGAGTGACCTCTGTGATGCATATAAGAGCAAACTGTTCTCTTTGCTGATGACTATAAACTATTCAAACACAACAGACCAATACTGCTACTTTCAAAAGAACTTTACTATGTATCAGATGATAGCAAATGGCAACTCAAATCTCAACAAATTTAAATGCTCTGTTCTACATGATTGGCAAAAAAAATAAATAAATCAGAAAATAATACAGGCTAATAGTCAAGACCCTTGTGATTGATCCAAACTCTGTCTAAGCGATCTTGGAGTACTGATCTCTAATGATCTAAGTGCTAGAGCCCACTGTAACTACATAAGCCAAAAAAGCATTAAGAGTTGTTTAAGCCTAATCTTATGAAGCTTTTCTCTGGTAATATTTACACTACTAACTAGATGCATACAAAACATTTCTGGGAACCAATAGTCGAATACAGCTCATCAGTCTGGAACCCACATTACATATCTGATGATTAACACACTTGAGAAAAGTCCCAGAAATATTTCACAAGAGAGTTTCTCTACTCCTCTCTATCATGGGAATACCTTATGCCACCAGACTTGAAAATTCTAGGACCTAGAAAAACATAGAACTATGCCGCGTTCCGGTTCTAATCTAAATATAGTATTTATAAAATCATACATTGCAATGTTCTACTGTCATATGAATACTTCAGCTTCAACCATTAATAATACAAGAGCAAAAACAATAGATACAAACTTCAAAGTCTATTGCACCAAACTTGATGTCAGAATACACTTCAGCCGACCAGATGGTCAATGTCTAGAATACCTCTACCTGACTCTGTGTTTTTTGCCCCAAAACCCCAAAAACTTTAACTTAGACTGGCTCTACCATTGACACTCACCCCTTTGCTAGAGGTCTGTAGGGGGCGTGCATAAGCTGCACCAACATGTCTACCATCCTTGTTGTTTCTTTTATTTTTTTTATTTTTCTTATATGTATCCATGTATTCATAACTATGTTTTTACTTGTACCTATCATCTTGTAAGCAATTGACAAAATAAACAAATAAATAAATATTTTTTTTGAATTCCCAATTCATTAGAAGGAATGTTCATATGCTTCCAACATTGTGCATATGCTATTCTTGCCGCAGTCAATAAATGTACTGAAATATTTTTAATTTTTTTCTTGTATTTCTTTTTAACTATTCCCAACATAAATAACTCAGGTTTGAATTCTACTTGTTCTTTTACTATTTCTTGTAACCAGAACCTAATTTTAGTCCAGTATCTTTGGGCTTTGGGGCAGGACCTCCACATGTGGTAAAAAGTGCCTTGAGTCTTTTACATGTTGGGATACATTTTAGCTAATCTCATTGGAGGTAAGTGCCATTGGTAGAACATCTTATAAATATTTTCTTCCTTTCTTTCGTCCCTTTTTTCAATGCTGTTGTAACTTTGAAATGATTGTAAGTCAAGGACTACCTGTACTTTTTTTGGCTTGCTATACCAGATTGTAACCATGCAGCACAACAGAATTAGTATCAGTACAGGGCACCATTTTCTATATGTGTAAATCAAACCACACATTTATGCGAATCTTTAATAAGTACACATTTGAACTAATAATGATTGTGTTTAAGATGTGCAAAGTAACATCTGAATTATGCAAATAGTGATTTTGCACTTACACTATTTGCAGTAACATCTTTTCTGCTATTGTAACACAGCTTTAAAAAATTGTATCAACTAATCACAAAATAAAAGTTATTTTTAGAAGTAAAGCTGCCATGATAAAATCATTGGAAATCTTTGTTTTGTAACAATGCCTTTTCAACAATGCTTTTATAAGTGCACTTTCTGTAAATATCTCATCTATAAAAATAATAAAATTATTCAATGAAATGCCTTTCATAGATTATTTTCCTTTATTTCCTAGTGATAAAAGTAATTGCTTTATGAATAATACATTTATTTGAAGGAATCTTCATTTCAATCTTACAATCATCAACTTTTATATATTTTCACCTCATGAATTGGATAATGCCATTAAGTCTCTTCTTTATTCTTTCTAATTGTTGGAATGCTAGAAAGAGATGATGTAAATGGCCTAGGGCCTCACTCTATCCAGCCATTAAGCTAACTGTCAAAAAATGAGACAGAACAGGACTGAATTTTGTATGGAAAAAATCTGAATACATCCCCCCCCTCTTTACAAGAAATTATTGGAAGTGGCTCCAAATTTTATTGGTTATTTTACTCTAAGCCTTGAACTGTCCCAATCATTCGACACTGAACAGGAATCTATGTGACTTACCCAGTGTTTTCCATTTCTCACACAGACACAAACACAACAGACTAGAACAAAGAGAGATGAAATATGTTATTTCCTTACACATAAGACAAGTGTCTCCCATATCTCCTTCTGAAAAAGGAATTAAAAAGAATTTCAGAAGTTTTGCTCTAACTGATTAGATAATTTTTACCAAAAAGTTTCTGATTCCATAGATATTAGTTAGGAAAAGATCAGCTGATAAGGATCTCAATAATTCGGATAGCTAAGACTGGAATAGACACTGAAATATGTCAATCAGGGAATCAGACTTTGAATGAAAATAAGGATTTCACTTCTACAGGAAATCACAGAATATTAAGTCTTAGTTTTTCATTTAAAGCAACTCCCCTACAAAGACACATCATTACCAGCGAGGCTTACTGGCTTTATAGAAGCTTCCTTACAAGATTACATTTCAGATGCTTGGATACAGATTTAGCAGCTTTCTTAAATATTCACTTGGTGTGCTTAGTCCTCAAGATGAAGCTTACATGATTCAGCCTGGATCTTATTCAAATAACACATTTGAGATTCAACTAATACATGAATAGTATTTTTCAATAACTTGTCTTGGCTGGCAGGCTCGACATGACATGGAAGCATGACAACTGATTTTCCCATATATGGTGGTATTCTTCACCATTCTCTAATCAGTGGGTTTTGTGGAATGCCAGGGATGTTTTATTTATTTATTAAACAAATGTGTACATAGACCACAGGTTGGAATAGCTGATGGCATTACTTCTAAAAAGGCCCTTCTCATTGTCCGTATAGATTCTCAGTCATCCAGGTCATGGTGTCCTAAAGGTGCTTTTTCAGGAGGCAACTGGACTTTCTTGTTTTTTTAAAGACATTTCACTTCTCAGCCAAGAAGCTTCTTCAGTTCTGACAGGTTAGTAGGGAATGGAATGATTTATATTCCTTACAGACAGCTGGTCATTTGCATCCTTTTAGAAGATCATTGAAGCACTTAGAGGTTTATCTATGTCCTCAGGGTCACCTGAGTAATGCTCCTGGTTCATATAGTCTGCAATCCTTTTTCTTCTGGAAATCCATTCCTACTCCCACACCATTCATGACTAACAATCTCTACAGACTTTTAGCCATACAATTTGGGATCAACACCCTTTGAAAAGTGTGGAATAGGAATGGATTTCCAGAAAAAGAAATTGCAGACAACAGGAACCAGGACCAGTAGTCAGGTGACTCCGAGGACATAGATAAACCTCCAAGTGCTTCAACAACCCTCTAAAACAGGGGTATCAAACTGGCGGCCAGCAGGCTGGATGTGTCATGAGCAGGCCACAGCCTCCCCAGCTCCACAAAGAGGAAAAACATCATGAAATGTCACGTGATGGCAATGTGATGCTGCAACTTTAACACCCATGCTCTAAAAGGATGCAAATGACTAGCTGTCTGCAAGGAATATAAATTGTCTCAGTTTAATGTAACCTCCCAGAATTACTGCTTGTTGGTAATATTCTATACTAATTATTGGAAGGATTGCTTTTATGAGAGGACTTTGTACTCAGTAACGTTATTGCAGATAATCATAGATATTGCAAATCTATTATTCTCCAGATGATATACTCTGGAGCCATGTGCAATTAGATTGAAGAGTTGGTCACCTGTTGCTGGCATCTTCCATATTCTCTCACTCATTCTATGTGCTTTAGTAATCTTGTACCTTTGACATATCATTGAAGCCAATGCTGTAAAGTGACCTGCCTCATCTACCTTGCTTGCTCAGGAATGAGTGATTTGCAGATAACTGGGCAAACTTATTTTTAATTATGCTACTATCTGAATGGGAGGGGGAATTTCAACAAGTTGGTCCCACATTAAATGTAAAAAGTCTGAAGATGCTGCCAGAAGCTTCTTATGTTGCTACAACTGATCCTATGCTTGCAATAGTTGCAAATAATAAAGCACAAATTTTCTTCTCAGTGCACACCTTTAAGGGTGAAAGTATATCCTGCCTGATATGTATCTTGGAAACTTCAGTTGTTTTGACTTAAACTTTCAAAATTGTCAGCGAAAATTCTGGGAGTTAAGTCCGCACATGTGGAAGTTATCAAATTGAGGAAACAATCTAGTCTGAAATTTATTCTTTCAAACCTGTTCACAGAAGACTCTCATCTTCTTTTCAACTTTTCTGAAATTTTAAAAAAAGATGGAAGAAGTAAAAAGGAATGAAAGGCTGTAGAGGTCATCTATCCAGATACATAATTTAACTAACAGAAAGATCAATAATACACAGCATTGTAACAAAGCAAGATAATGAATAATTTCTCTTTCACAAGTTGTAGCTGGGAATAAAAGAGGTAACCTAAGGCAGAAAGAGAAGCAAAAGCATATTCTACCCTTAAAAATAATATAGGGAAGAAAGGTGAGTCCTTGGCTTGTTAGCAATTTCACTTTAAGAAAGCATATTTCATCATTTAGTGTCCGTTCCCCCAAATCTCCTGAGCTATGAGCATATATCAAAAACACCAACTATATTAATGGAAACATGAGAAGCACCAAATAAACTATTATATAATCAATCCTTAGCTTTTGTTTGAAGTACATAGTAGCTTGATCTATACAATCAAAGCATGTAAACTCTACATGCACAGAGCAGAATATCTATGC
This sequence comes from Laticauda laticaudata, assembly GCA_004320025.1. NCBI lineage: Eukaryota > Metazoa > Chordata > Lepidosauria > Squamata > Elapidae > Laticauda > Laticauda laticaudata. The sequence continues at coordinate 11,449 of BHFT01040028.1, forward strand.
ATACAGATTATTGCAGCAGAGAACCAGGGATTAATATGGGTATTCTCTATGTATTTAATAATTTCATAGTTTTGTTGCATTAAATATTATTGGCTGCCTGATCCTTTTGAAGGTGCTCTGGGAGTGACAGGTTGTGCCTGCTTTGTTTTATATAATGAAGACTCTTTTGCATGTAAACCCGGCTCACCTTTTGAATTGAATGGATTGAATGGAAAGAATTAAGTTCTTTAAGAATATTTAAGATGAGACTCTTGGAAACAAAATGAAAATAAACCAGTTAAGATATAGAAAAATAAGATTCATTCATCAAGTTTACCATTCAATCATTTAGTATTGTGTTAGATTCCTAATTTCCTTGTTGGGAAAGAACTTTGAAAGACTTTATTCCATGATTTGAATAATAAAGTGTTTTGGTACACAAACAGCTTGATTAAGGTGCCCTATTTTCTGTGACAAGCACAGCAATCACTACTGTACATATATCTTTTTCCAGTGTAGAATTATATCAAATGGTTCATTTGTTGGGCTAGAAAATATAGAAATATAGCAATAGCAAACTTATATACTACTTCACAGTGCTTTACAGCCCTCTCTAAGTCATTTATAGAGTCAGCATATTGCCCCCAACAATCTGGATCCCCATTTTACCAACCTTGGAAGGATGGAAGGCTGAGTCAACCTGGAGCCTGGTGAGATTGGAACTCCCAAACTGCAGTCAGCTGGCAGTCAGCAGAAGTAGCCTGTAGTACTTCATTGAAACCACTGCGCCACTGTGGCTCTTATATATAGTATAGTTATATACCATGATAATTTTAGGTGTTGTAAAGCAGACTGATCTGTGTATAAATAACCAATTATAAAAAAGATTTATTTTTGCAGTGTATATAACAGAATATATTTCAAATATTGAGAATGCAGTATTATAAGAAGTTAGCTTAAATTAGTTAACCAAACCTCAATATGTATGTTCCAGCATTAGTTTGCAGTTCTGACATCACTAAACTTCAGTCCCAGTATTTATAGAGCATAACAAATCTCCTTCCCTATTATTTCATTGAGAAACATGTGCAGCATATTAAATGTTTCTAAATTATATTTTCTGTGATCAGAAGAAGGATGATCACACTGTTATATTTTATTCCTTTTATCTATAGAAGCAAACCTTTTCCTGAGCACTTTCAGAAATTAATACCAGCTCATTACCATTTCAGTGCAAAAGCATTTATCAATTTGCAGGCATACCAGTGCACAACACTTCTCATTATTATTACATCATTAACAATTTTATATTTGCATGCATGTTCAATTCTCTTTTTTCATTACATATCCTGCTGAAGAAATATCATTGCAAGGTGAAAAAAGATGTCTGATGCATATAACATGGAATCCTATAACCATTTTAAATGATGTACTGTATCCAGATATTTTTGCTTTGAAAAATATTGTGGATCAATATAATTGTAAAACTATGAAAATTAAATGATTGTTACTGACATTCCAAGATCTAAGAAGAATTATGTTTATTGAAAATAAGTGTCATGCCCCTGTCATGCCCCTGACTCAGAGGGGGAAGCCAAACAGCTGACAGGGAGTGGGAGTATGGCTCTGTTGGCTGTGGAAGAAACTGGGGAAGGGCAAATTCCTGTTGGGCAGAGCAGGGGAGAGGTAGAGCAAGGGAGACAGAATTCAAAGGAAGACCCAGACCCACCCCCTCTTCATCCTAGGGCATCCTAGGAACAGAGAAGGGAGCAATGTGACTTGCATGCCTTACAAGGAGGAAAGGGACCTGATTCCCTTCATTAGCTGCATCTGGAAACACAGTGTATTAAAAAGGAAGCTGTTTGCAGCAAGCTATTGGGAGCAAATGTGAATTTATCTTGTATCATTGTGGTTTATCTGTGTTCCTAGTGTCTTCCCAACTGTGTGAGTTTTGCCATGTTCTCAAGTTTGAAATTCCTTCTCCTGCCATGTCAAGCTAATTACTTCAGCTTGGTTTGTTTGGATTTTTTTTTCCCAAAAGTTTTATTGATTTTTTAACAACAAACACACACAAACAAAACACAAAACATGAAAAAACATAAAACATCTTTTTTGAAAGCAGCCTGATCCCAGGTTACATCTCTTCGTACAAACACCAATTCAAGTTCGTGTTCATTTTTGTATACCATTCCATATCTTATTACCATTCTACATTTTCCATATAGCTTCTCCCCTCTTTTAACTCTCTTAATTCTATTTTAATTTTATTTATTTCATTCTCAATTTTAGATCATTATACTTATATCCTTTGTCTGTCCTGGTTTTTCAAGCTGTCTATTATCTTTTCTCATTAAAAGCAAAAATTTTCCTGTAATCACTGATTGGAGTATGACACCTGTATATTCTTTCCCTAAAATTTATAATTACTTATTATAATACATAACTTTCATTTAGATTCTGCTTTAGTTACATTCTAAAGCTACATTACAATATTTTGTAAAAAAGAAGAGAAATTACAAAATATATGATATAATTAAAAACAAACAATCCATACCAAATTCAATTCTATCATTTAAAATTAATATTTCATTTAAATCTTAAACATTTCACACATACTTTTCAAATAGGGATCATTTACTTCTATGGGAACCCTTATAAATTTTACATAGTAACTTCTCCCCATTTCAACTTATATTTTAAAACATTGAATAATTAAACGTGTCCCATTCCTTTTCCTCATTCAATTCTCTCATTTATTTCATTTCATTTATTTTATTCAAAAAACGTTTTCACAAATTACACTAAGTATTTTTATTCCCATTTTTAATCATATGTGTTTCAATTTTCTAGACATTATTTCGAACATAAGCATAATAATACAATTTTATGTACCTTTTGCAGAATCTCTTTTTCAGTTAAATTTTTACCATGTCTCTGAATAAGTTTTTTCTTTACATCTTGCTCCCAAATCTTATGATAGAGTTCCCTTCCTTCCTTCCCCTTGGTTCTTCACTCTGCCCTTTTTACCCCCTTGTCTCTCACCTCCATTTCCCCTTCTGTTGTTCCCCTTCTGTTGCTTTCTGGCATTATATTCCACTTTTCACCTTATTTTTCCCTTTTTTGGTTATATTTTTAGTTCTTTAAAATTCTTAAGACTCTTTCCCCTTTCTTCCCAACTAAAAGTTACTTGTTCATTAAAGTGGCTTCTTCTTTGTCCCAGTCTTCTTGCTGCTCAGTCTTGTCTTCATATTTCTCGATAAGTAAACAATCACCATTTTCTAAGAAGTTGAAAACGGACCAAGAGAAGCTCTTCCCTTCTTGTTCCTCTTCTTTATATTTTTTAAAAATTCCATTTTCAGTCTCCACCAAGTGATGCATTGTAGAAAGAAAAATTTTTAAACAACCACCCAATTGTTTTGATCACTCAAATATATTTTCCAGAAGTCCAAGTCACAAAAAATCAAATGGACACAACTGTTTTCAATTAACCTTTCTTCTTTTTTTCACTTTCTCTTCTGTGCGGTTTTGTTTACAACAGTTCATTAAGATATATCTTTTTTAGAGTCTTGTTACATTTAACTTAGATTCTTTTTAAATTCCAAGCAGCCTCCTTCCTGCCCAAATCCTGCTCTTATTTTTTCTCTCCCTTCCCAGTTTACAGCACAAAAAACAAGTTTTTTTAGTGTTTCAGAATCTTTATTGTCCCCTTGACATTTAAATTTCTCCAGTATTAATTACCTATTTGGTGCCAAAAGCGGGTTTTTCCGATTTCTCATTCGTTCTTCTCTTCGCTGTCAACGTAAGGAAAGGAGAATGAAAAAAAAAAAAAAAACTTTTCCTTTTCCCAACTTTCATTTGTTAGCTTTCCGAATCTTCTTTGGGAGCAATGTATCTTTTATCAAATTTAAAATCCAGGATATCTCAGTTGCTTTTTATCCCGGTCAGCCAAAACTTTCACTTCTTAACTTCCTTCTGCACTTTCTTTTCTGGCTGAGTGCTTCTTTGTGGCAGCCATTTCTGACCGCCAGTCTTACCGCCTTTGGGAAAGGGAGTTTAGCCAGCTGAGGAGGAAAGATGCGGCTTTCCTCGACCCTGCTGGAGTCTTCCCCCTCTTCACCACCTCTATGGGGTGGCTTAGCCCCGAAGCCAGCTGGCTCGGGGTGCTTCAGTGGTGAGCCCAGGCAGAAACCGCGCACGATCATGGATTCCTGCCTGCCGCCAAAGCCCTGCAAACTGGAACTCGGTTTGTTTGGATTTTTAGTTACAGTTTGTATGTATCTTGTTTTGGACTGAATTTTCTACAGTTAAAGGCTGTTCCTGGAAGATTTTTTCCAGCCGAAGGTAACCTGGACATTGGAGGCAAAGTTGGAGATAATAAAGGGACTCTTATTGCTTAATTGACTGTGTTGCCTTTGTGCCATGCTCTGGGTCATCACAATAAGTACAGCAAACATGCAATTTAATATTTATTCCCAGAATTACATGTACTGAACAATCTATTTTTTTCAGTTTCTGATTAAGCATGTGTATTGAGGATAAAGTCTTATTGCTTGCTTCAGATAAGTAAAGACAGTCTGAGTTTAATGATAAAAATTGCGCATAGCAAATTCAAAGGATTCAACTTTACAATTTTCAGGATTGATTCTAATGGTTGTAATAATGAGAAACTCAAAGAGAATTAAAAAAAAACCTGTTGCTTAATCTCTTTTTTTCTGGTTTTTAGGTTATTCTCCCTACCATACCACCCAAATGTATGTAATATAGAATATGTGAACCAAACTATCTCAACATGAGAAATTTCATTTCTATTGTTCCAAAAAACAAGCAAGCCATTTAGAAATGTAATATAATTCAGAGGGCTTCAATATATCAGCTCCATGTAGAACATATTTACAGCCATGGGGTAAGAATGAGCAAATATTAAATAATTACTCAGGAACCAGTTTTTGTTTTTGTTTTGCCGCTTTAAAAATGCTTAGAAAAGATTCTAAGCACAGGAGTGGTTTTCTTATGACTTAACAGCTATCTTGTTTCCTGTTAGATAGATGTATAAATCAGCTCCTGTTTACATGATAAGGTAATTATCACCTTCCTAGCTAGTCAGTGGGCGCAGCACTTGAATAAGAGATGAATGGTAATAAGTTTAAAACACTTTTTATAAACACAAGAGGTTTATCCTCATGCCTGCTTCTTATTGTGTTGGTCTGTTTTTTGGATAAGATGTGAAGATCCATTCATCAAACCAATTCTCTTTATATTATCAGGGTTAGTTGTACTAAAATAAAATTATACCACTTTTAAATTGTCTTTTGAAGAATATTGGCTTGATGAGTCTTAATGGTGAATATTTGGGAATTTGCCCTTAGTTCTAGTTCACTCATGGCACAGCCAGGCATAATGCATGTAAAATGACTCTCTCAGATGCTTTCCCAGATATCTCTCCAGATGTCAGCTCAGAGGAGGATGAACTAGTTCTGGGCATATGAGGAAGGGAGTTTGCTCATCTGAAAGTGATTTGGCTGGAGCACAGCTGCAACAGAACAGCCCTGAGGCTTCAGATGTGTAAGCATGCAGCTGCAACTACTGTTGAAGCTAGTCAGCAATGAGACAGAGGAACCGCCTTCTGCAGCTGATCCAAGCACATATAGGGCAGAGAAAAGGCAGTAGCAGCTAAAATCAGCCAGGTTACTCATGAAGAAGCAGCTTTCTCCCTCTTGATGGGCTGCACCCAGAGACTGGCTGTTTAGCATGTCAGATAGATGGAGATGTGTTCATTTTGCTGCTGNCTTGAACTTTGGATTATGTCTTTTCAGCTTTTGCCTTTGCTTTGCCTTTGGATTTAGCTTTGTCTTAGAACTTGCCTTTGCCTTGGGAACTTGCTTGTGTGTAATGGACTAGATTTGCCTTTGTGCTGATGACGAGTGTTGGTTTCATTTGAGTAGCCCTTGGAGATCATCGGGTGGTATCACAGGGACTTTCTGGGGAATACCAATTCAGGCTATGAAGTCTTAATAAAGACTCCTTACACCTGTGCCATGTGTGTGAGAAGGACAGCACAGGATGTTGCCAGATTCTTAGATTTGGAATAATCATATACAGGAATTTAAATAAAATAGTCCAAAATAGAAAGTTGGCATTCCAACAATATTTTTTCTAAGGTTCAAAATTCAAAGAAAATATGTTTGTTTTATTTTACCAGCACCAAAGCAGTTCAACTAGTTCCTATATTCTATTTAATGCATCTTTTTTTTTCTTAATGACAGAAATGCTAGAATCTCTTCTCTTCCTGACTGCAAAGAATGAAGATTCATGGAATTCTTCATACCCTTTTATGTTATTAGCGAGATTACCAGTCAGAATGTAAAAAGTTGCATTTAATTCTCAGGGAATCATACAATCATGGAATTATGGAGTGGAAAATGACCACATGAATCATCTAGTTCAATCTTCTGTAAAGGGAAAAATAATTAAAGAATCATTGAGAAGGGTCAGTCCCTTTTCTTCTTAAAAACCTCTAGAGATGGAGAATGCACAACCTCCATAGGCATATATTTCACTCTTAAACAGATGTTACTGTGAGGAATTTTTCCCACAGAGTTAAAACCCAGGTAATCTTAAACTATATCTACTACATCTAGATCTAATTTCTCCTGTGGTAATGGAAAATAGGAACTACTTTCTCTTTTCTTTCCCCCTTATATACATTATCTGAACAGTGATATCATATCTCCCAAAGTATTTTCTACAGATTTAAAATCTGAATTCCTTGAGCTTTTGTCAGAGGGCATGATCTCATGTTCCCATACCTTCTTTGTCACCATTCTCTGCATCAGTCATAACTTGTTCAAAAGTTTCACTTTGCTCAAATATAAAACAATTGAATGAGAACTTGGGCCAAATCTCCTCCCATAATTCCTTCGTATTTAAAATATAATGGAAACAAAGGATAAGAAATCCATCCTTTTTCTAGTCATTATCAGAATAAGAAAGGAGAAGTAGGAAAGTGCTTGACTTTTAACCTGTACTGGACTTAAAGCTGATGTGAAGATATTGGTGATTCCTGTTCCACTCTTCCCTGCATTGTTATTCCCATATTATATTTTAGTTTCAATTACCATATGAACAGAGTAAATGCTGCACCAAATACGTCTACTATTGCTTAAATTTCCTGTCAGTTTCTACAATTCCATTAAAAGGAGTCTACAAATCTTTTTGATTTTTCTGGTTTTTTTAAATGCAATTGTTTTTAATACTACACAATATCTTCTTATTAAACTATTGGCCTATTCTGTGTTTCAAGTCTTAGATTTATGTTTAGAAGATTAATAATTTCTTAAAATTCCTTTTGTTTGGTGTTTTGTCCGGAAAAACACGAGGTAGACCGGGTTCCAACAGCAACGTCTTTATTTCTTAGGCAGAGTGTAGAAAAGGAACATTGGCTCAGCCGCGCCGGTCTGTTATACATTTTTCCCGCCGGCTTTGTAAGCCAATGACACATTGTTTGATTTTGCCGCTTCTTCCCGCTGGCATAGTTACAGCGGTAATTGTGTTCCTTTTGAAACCAATCCCTTTTCGTTTCCTAAAAGTCCCAATTCAGAATGTATTATTTGAAACCACAGTTATTCTCATACAGAACACCCCTCCCTCTCTTAGTTTGGGGTTACCTACGTTCATGACGTAGTCTGCGTAACGTAGGCGGGGCTTCTTTTGACTCGACTGCGACCTGCGCGGTCCATTATGTGTGCGTGTCTTCGACCGGTTCGGATGGTGCTGCTGTTTCCTCTGTGCTTCTTCTCTGGAACCGTCTGGTAAGGGTGAGGCCTTCATCATGCCGCTGCTGAGTTGCCTTGGCCGGGCTGCTTGACCGCCTCCCTCCCGTTTTCCTCCGGTCCAGGTTGAAGCGCTTGGCTGGCCTCCTTCGGTGGATTCTTCTCGCAACTTTCTCCAAACAGTGAGTCTCCATTTGCTCTTTTTGATTAGTTTGTTTTTCGGCATTTGTTTTTAAACGGTTATTTATTTTCGTGTTTCCCCCCCCTCTTTGGTTTGAAATTCGTCGTTTTTTGTGATTGTTTGCGTGTGTTTTAATTTCGGGACCGGACTGGTCAATGTGCTGCTTCCACTCCCTGCCATCGTCTACCGTTAAATCGTATTGGATTGGGACCTGTTAAATCTGTTGACTTGTCCCGTACGCATAATGGGGTTCTCCCGTAATTTTTTGCATACACTCAAATCGCCAATTTTGGAAATTGCCTGAACCGTGGGTAGAGGAGTCAGGGGGTTTTCTGGTGTGAAGTTTGGATGTAGCCGATCTAGCTGCGATCTGAGTTTTCCTCCCATCAGTAGTTCTGATGGGGTTTTGTTTGGTTGTGTACTTGGTGGTTTATATGTTGGCGGGTGAGTAGCCTGTTATTTTGCTTTGGACGTCCCCAGTGGTCCAATCCTTCAAACCCTCCTTGGTAAACCTGACCATTCTTTCAGCCCTACCGTTTGCCGCCGGATGGCCGGCGCTGGTGAACGGCATTCTTATACCCAGGTGAGGCTAGTATTGTTCAATAGTAGGCTGCGTTAGTTGACGTCCGTTATCGGACACTAGTACGTCCGAGCAGGCCCGGGTTGCAAAAAGTTTTGGTCTAGTTCCCTTATACATTTCTGTTGTCGTTGATTGGCATAATTTTACCTCTAGCCAATTAGGAGTATCGGGTCCACACAATCAGAAACGTGTGGTCCCTGTTAGGGCCCGTGAAATCGATATGGATTCGCCGACCAGGGGGCCCCTGGGAAGCTTCCCCAGTCCTTATAAGTGCTTTTGGAGGAGATGCGTCGCCCTCTGGCATTTGTTTGCACGAAGGTGACCTCAATATTCAAGTGTCCTTATCAAATGCCCGGCCACCAGACATAGCTCCCTCACAAGGCTTTTTCATTTTGACAAGTTCCCGGTGTCGCCTCCATGCCAGCATGCTCCAGTACCTTGTTTTGCAATTTGTTTGAATAACTTACCCGCTTCACTACCCACAGTAGACATCCCTTCTCTATAGAGAGTGTCCGGTTGTCTGGTCCGGAAAGGTTTTAAAAGTCTCGGTTTTTTGATTTTCCGGCCAGGCCTCTACCTACCCAGTTAAGTATGCGGGCAGTCAGTGGGTCTTTTTGCCGTGGCTCTGAGGCGACATCATTCACGGAGATGGTATAGGTCGGGGCAGGTCTCTATCTGTAGGGCAGTCATCGTTGGTGCCGCGGTCTCTTCCGTTGCTGGCAATGGTGCTCCTGCTCAAGGCGTCCGCATGGGAAATTTGTTTCCCCGGCCGGTGTATGTGGTGTATGAAGTAGGCTGCTTAGAAATTCCGACCTCCTAGTCATTCTTGGGACAGGATGTTTGTCGTTGTGGGCCTTGTTTCCCGCCAAAATTCCAAGTAGCGGGTTTTGTGGTCTGTGACAATTTGAAAAGCTCCGCCGTGACAGGTATTCATGAAAACGCTTTTACCCCAGCGACAATTTTGCTAAGGCCTCACTGTCCAGTTGCGTGTAGTTCCGTTCGGCTTTTGATCAGAGGTTTTGAATAGTAACGCGATGGGCGCCTCTCTTCCGTCCGGAAGTTGGTGCGCTCTGATGGCTGCCCGACTCCAAACGGTGAAGCGTCACAGGTCACTCTCAATGGTAGCGTGTCGCTAAATTGGATGAGAACGGTGTTTGAAGTTAACAATCTTTTTATTGTTGAAAGTGCTTTTTTTTCTTTGTGCCCGCCAAGTCCAAATTGCTTTTTGTCCAGTAACCGGTGTAGCGGTTCTGCTATTGTAGCGCTATTTGTAGCAAAACATTATAACAAAAATTTATTAGACCCAAGAATGCTTGTAACTCGCTTTTGTTCTTTGGTTCTGGTGCGTTATTTAATGCTTTAGTTTTCCTTTTCGGTGGGGTGTATAACCCTCTCCGTCTATTAAATAGCCCAGAAACTTCGACGCTCTTTTTAACAAAAGGGCAGCACTTTTCTTTTTTTACTTTTTAGTCCAAGCTTCCCTGGAATTTTAGTTAGTACATTTTTTAAGTGTCTGTTTAAGTTGGTTTTCGTTTTTGCTGAATTAGGACGTCGTCGAAGTACGGTACGAACTCCCTGTATGCCGTTTAGGAGGCGTTCCATGAGGCTTTGAAAAACGCCTGGGTGCCACACTGACTCCAAAATTGGAGTCTCTGTACATCTGAATGCCCCTTTGTGTGTAACTATAGTCTGTGGCCTCCGCTGTTTCGGGGTCTACTGGGAGTTGTTGGTATGCTTTGTTGCCCAGGTCGAGTTTTGGCCAGAAAAATTGTTCCTCCCCCAGGGGAATGTAGCAAAGGCTGGACTACTGGCACCGGGATGCGCTCTGTTGTAGTGCGTGTTCAGGGTCGCCTTGTAGTACCAACACGATTCGGATTGACCCATCAGAGCTTAATAGGTGTGACTATGGCATGATTTCCATTTGGCATGGTTCCACAGGCTCTAGCACCCCCTGTAGCTACTAGTTTATTTAGGCTTGTTCCTCAATCTTTGCTTTTAAAACAAACGAACTCGCTGGCTTTTAGTCTTTAGGGGCTACCTGCTGGGTCTAGACTGAAAAGAAATCAGGGTTTTCCCCGCGTACTTGCCAAGTGAGCCGTCGAACACGGTCCTTGGAATTCCCAGATTAGGTCTTCCTCCCAGTCCGGTTGTGCTTACTCCGGTCTTATTCCCGTCCATACCTGATTGCCCAAAGGCCCGCGAACCATTCGATGCCCAGGAGGCCTGCGCCTATCTCGGTCGACTATGGTCAATGGAAGTACCTCGACATGCTGTTTTGTACGAAGACTTTGAATTGGCCGCATGCCAACTACTGGGATCTCGGTCCCTGGTAGTCCTTGAGTGTTTAGCCGCTGCTTTTTTTAGGTTCTGTCGGTCGGATATCAGGAAACGTAGTTGTTTTATGGGTGTTCCACGAGACCATGGACAGGAAAGATCCGAGTTCCACTTTCCATTGCAGGGCTTTCCTTCGAATTCGTTACTGTTAACATTAACTTTCTTTCCGCTTTCCGTTCTTAGCGCTCCTATTGTAACAGTTTGCATGTGGTATTCTCTTGTTTGCGTTTGCTTGTCCGCGCCAACTTTCTCTCTGCTCGCCTGGGCTCGGCTCGTGTGGGGGAATTGGTGCGTTCTCGTCGGGCTGTAGTTTTTTTTCTGGTTCCGCAGCACTTCTCGATATGCCCTCGTTTTTCTTGCACTTCGGTCAGATGGCATCGAGAAACTGCATTCCGCTCTCGGGTGGCTTCCTCCGCAGCCAGCAAGCATTCCCGCCAAAATTTTCTTTCCCGCGCTCTTTCTTGCCGGCATACGTGCGGTGGACCTCGTCGTCTCCGTCATCTGACTCGGACGTCTCACCATAGTCTTCGTGTGTGGGTGGTAACGGGAGATTGTTTCCTTTCTTAGCGGCCGGGTTTTGTTCATCCCTGCTTGTGTTCATCTGTCTCATGGTAACGGCCGATTTTTTTCGCGGGCTTCAGCAGCTGTGGCTTCCGCGATGGCCTCAACTAAGGTTATTTTAGGCTTGTTCAGTAGCTTACTTTGCACTGTTGAGTCACTTAGTCCCAATATCACTCGGTCTCTCATAGCCTCATTGAGGTTTAAGAATTTGCACTCTCCCCTATCTGTCGGAGAGCGGCTACGAAATCAGCTACCGTCTCACCTTCTTTCTGGTCTCTCCGGTAGAATTCATGCCGTCTTATGAGGTTTGACACCGTTGGCGCATAGTGCATTTTCAGTAGTTTCTGGAGTTCGGACCAGGTTAACTGTTTAAAGTCTCGGGGCTTCGCCAGGGCTTTTTGCCATTTTGAAAATGGTCGGTCCGCAGTGCGTCAGAAAAACAGCTCTTTCGCGTTGTTCTGAGATGGCCTCCATCTCATTGCTCTCCAGGTACATCTTGGAAGCGCGTCTGCATATGAATCCCAGTCTTCCTCGTTGGGATTAAAAGGTGCGGGCGGTGCGTTGTTTCCAGCCATTCTGTTGTCGTCTGGAAATTTTTCTCTCACCGGCGTGCTCGGTCTCGCGTTCAGGACGATCCCACCCTCGGTCGCCAGTGTTTTGTCTGGAAAAACACGAGGTAGACCGGGTTCCAACAGCAACGTCTTTATTTCTTAGGCAGAGTGTAGAAAAGGAACATTGGCTCAAGCCGCGCCGGTCTTTATTACATTTTTCCCGGCCGGCTTGTAGCCAATGACAATTGTTTGATTTTGCCGCCTTCCCGCGCTGCAGGGATTGGTTCCTTTTTGAAACCCAATCCCTTTTCGTTCTAAGTACCCAATCAGAATGTATTATTTGAAACCAGTTATTTGCATACAGAACATTTGGAATGATTGATTTCTTTTTTATTATTTCCTGGTATTTAACCCAAAGACTTGGTTAATAAGTTTCAAGGAGATACATGAATTTTATTACTGAATCAACCTGCTCAGAATAAGAATAGGAGCTCTTTTAACAGGCCAGTAGGGTTCCACTTTGTTTTCCTCCATGGCCTTATTATATTGTTATTTCTCTTTGTGCACACACAAGCTAAATCTTTCACACCTCTTTTAGGAGGTCATCCATCACAGCTGGTAAGGATGCCTCTTTCAAATGAAACAAAACAAAGGAGTAGCCACTATCACATCTAACTATTACTAGACTTTGTTGCCTTGGTAATGCCATGTCTTTCTTCCACAGCTATTATCCAACCGAAAAGAACTACAATAAGGTGAAACCATGAATTCATAAAACATGCAGATTTCACTGTGTTAGGTCGCCAGTTCCAAAGCACAAGACACCTACCTCTTTAATAGCTGGGTATGAAAAGAAAATGCATCTACACCATCATTAAAGGAACAATTTAGCATTTCTTCTTGGGTATCTGTTATCTCCCCTAACTCATGAAACTGGATTTGCACAATGCATTAAGCTATTTTTTGCTCAGTTATGGTTTCTGCGTTAAATACAGTATATGTTGTAGATCATGTTCATACAAGCAATAAAACATGGTTTGCAAACAATAATGGCTGTGTTCACATATCATACTAAGGCAAAATCAAACAATATACACTGTGATGTTGTGAGTGAAATAAGTTCAGATTGAAAACTACATTACTTTGCCTGAAATTTCTGAGAAGCCTTCCCCCAAATATTTTACTTTTTCTCACATATCCCTTCCTTTCCCTAAGAAAGTTGATATGCAAGATTTTCTTTGAAATTTCTTGGGATAGCCATAGCTACAGCAGTGCCTTGAATTCCAAATTAATTAAAATGCTTCAGATCACACAGTCACACAAACATAGCACCTCTCTTCAACTCTTTAAAACAACTATGTCTTTTCAGAATGCAACTACAAAGAGCAGCTGCAGAGAGGGCTATAACCCATCCCTGCCTCCTTTTAAGGACATTTTTGGAAACTTGCAGAGCCTGTTTGATTGTCAGCTGTCTGATAAAAGAACTGTGTTATATTAGACTGTAGGTGGCCATAAAGACTCTTAGCAGAATATTCAAAAAACATTGTTTCCAAATTGTTTCAGTCACATCTTAATAGCAAATAACAATGTCTCTTCTGACCTCTTCAGTGGGAAGTTGTTCATGTATACAGTAATATATTCTCATAAAAGTTTGAAGGGTGGCAGATAGAAATATGGCAAACAATTCAAATACCACATTTTAGTGGCTAAAGTTGTTAAATGGACGTGGATAAGGAAGGAGCAGGGCTCAGGAGTGCGAAGGAACTCTTTTATTTTAAAACCAGAATCCAAAAGCAAACAAATGTAGTAAGTGCCGGCTTTTATAGCCAGTGCTGTCCAACACTTCAGCCACTGATGGGATTCAAATCTTCGTGCCAGTGGCTGAACCAGTGAGTGGAGTCTGACATCAGACTCTACTTTGCATATCATGTAAACACATGTAAATGCAGTGTCATGCATATTTAACACCCCTCCTCTTTTAGTTCAGACCGACCAATCATCGCATATGTGGCAGATGTAGTTCTTCAGGTAGGCAGGGTTTCTGTGGTTGCGATTGGGCCTGCGCAGTTCAGTTGTTCCCGAAGCAGTGGCCTGAGTGGACAGGTCCGCCGCTGCTCCAGACTCTGCCCTTGGAAGCACCTTGAAAGTTTCCAGAGGTGTGGCAGTTTTGGTTGAGCCAAAGGCCTCAGAAGTACTATGCTGGATTCCTCCAGATAAGTCCTCCACTATTCTGTTCAGAGTTCACCTTACTATTATGTGCCTTTGTGGAGTTTCTAATTTCCGGGGTCTCATTGTTGCCCGAGGTGTGTTGTGTTGTTCGGCTTCGTGTGGGAGTTGAACCATGCGACCCCGCAGTTGGTCTATGTGCCTGTTCCATGTCTTTCCCCCTTCTACCTCCAGTCTGTATGATCTGGGTCCAGTACTTTCAATTATTTTCATCAGGACCCAGGTTTCCCCTCCCGTGCAGTTACGTGCATGCACTATGTCTCCAGGTGCAAATGTCATGCACTTCCTTGTGGAGTCTAGAGGGGTGTCATTCGTGTAGTTTGGATGGACCCTGTCCAGGGAGGACCTTAATTTTCTGTTCATGAGCATTTCTGCTGGGCATCTGTTTGTTGGTGCACTGAGCGATATGTGTTGGGTTAACAGCAATTTATCAATTTTTTCTTGCCAATCTCCGGGGCCTAATTTTTTTAGTAATTCTTTGGTCATTTGGACCATTCTCTTCACTTGCCCATTTGCAGCCAAGTGTGCCAGCACTGATAGGGCATGTCGGATCCCTAGTTGGGCAGGAAAGCTTTTGAATTGTTGTGTTGTGAATTATGGGCCATTGTACAAAATCAGCACATTGGAAAGGTGGTGAATAATTTCTGCAATGCTCTGGTCGTTGCCTCGGCTGTTGTGGATTTCATGATTACCACCTCCAACCACTTAGAGTAGGCATCGACCATGATTAGAAATGTTTGCTCCTGGCAGGGTCCTGCAAAATCTATGTGTATAAGACTCCATGGTGCTGAGGGCCTCTCCCACTTGAGGGGGGGGGTGCTGAGGGAGGGACAGATCAGGATTCCTGGCATGGTGAGCATGGTGAGCCAGATCTCAATGTCTCTGTCTATCCGCAGCCACTAGATGTAATTCCTTGCTAGGGCCTTCATTTTTACTATCCCAGGGTGCCCTTCATGTAGCAATCCCAAAACTCTTTCCCTTAATGGCTGTGATATAACCATCCTGTCTCCCCATAACAAACCCCTCCTTAATACTGACAGCTCTAGCTTTCTGTTTTTAAATGGCTTGAATTCCTTCCCTTCTGTCTTGTCTGGCCAGCCCTGCCATACCAAGTTCAAAACTTACACCAACATTCTGTCCTTCATGGTGAGTCTCGTGATATTTGCTGCTGTCAATAAACCCAGCTCGAGATGTTCTGCAAGGAATACGGAAGTCGTGGGGGCTGGGTCTTCCACTAAGTCTGGCAGGGGGCACCTGCTGAGTACGTCAGCATGTGGACTGTTCTTTCCTGGTCTATGTAAAAGGCTGTAGTTATAGGCTGCCAGGAAAACTGTCCATCTTAGCATTCTCGGCAATAAGATGTTGGGTGTAGATTTGTTTCCCAAGAGAATGCCAAGCAGTAGCTTGTGGTCTGTGACCAAGTTGAAATGTCTGCCATATAAGTATTTGTGAAAACATGTCACTCCAGCTATGGCGACAAGGGCTTTTTTGTCTATTTGGCCATAATTTTTTTCAGTTTTGGACAAGGTCTTAGAATAGTAGGCTATGGGACCCTCCCTTCCATTCAGTAGTCTGTGGCTCAATACTACTCCAATGCCATATGGTGACGCATCACAGGTCAGCCGTATTGGTAGGGTCTCGCTATATTGCATTAGTACAGTGTCTGATGTTAAAATGTTCTTTATTTTGGTGAACGCGGTGTCTTCATGGGAGCCCCACTTCCAGGTTGTATTTTTGTCTCGCAGTCTATGGAGTGGCTCAGCTATCATTGCCTTCTATGGCAAAAATATGTTATAAAAATTTAGTAATCCCAAGAAAGCTTGAAATTCAGCTTTGCTCTGTGGGGTGGGGGCTTCCTTAATTGCTTTCATCTTGCTGTCCATGGGTTGGATGCCTGATCCATCGATTAGGAAACCCAAGAACTCTACACTCAGAATGGCAATGTAGCATTTGTCCCTTTTTAACTTAAGCCCCTCTTCTTGGAATAGTCCAAGGACTGTTGGACCCTCTTCATTAGCTGGGGTTTGTCTCCAGCCGAGATTATTACATTGTCAAAATAGGGGACTAACTCCGAGCAGATCTTGTAACAGCCTTTCCCTTATGCTTTGGAATAGGCCAGGGATTATGCTAACCCCAAATTGCAGCCGGTTGCACTTGAATGCACCCCATGGGTCATGATCATTTGGGCTTTGGTGGTAGCTACATCCACAGGCAATTGTTGGTTTGCCTGTGCTTGGTCCAATTTAGTGAAAATCTTACCCTAGCCCAGGGAATGCAATAAGTGCTGGACTACTGGCACAAGATCTCTATATATTTAGAGAATGAACATGGACTCATATGATAAAATAGTTAGCCTTCCCACCATGTAAGGAATGTCAATGTACATATCTAGCCTATCTAGAGGGGAAATTTCATCCATTAGGGAGCATAAATATAGGTCACATATAGATTGATAACATCCCCAGCCATCGAAACTATCCAACAGATGTTCATTGAATATATGGTCCCCAATTGCAAAGTAGGACATAATAATGCTATAACACAGCCTTCTCTGAGCCCCATCTTTCCAGATTTTCCAGCAAACATAACCAGTATAGATGGACTTTCATTCTCAATCTGTCTTCTTTATACAGGTTGGGGAAAATTCCAATGGTATCACAAGTAACTGTCAGTTTAGAACTCTACTACTTCTAATGTATATAACCAAACTATATAAACAGCTAAAGAAACTGCCACAACCGCCTCTTGACAGTTAACCAGCTTTATGAATCATGCATGTAATTATCCATAAGCCACTAGTCACTGGTTCTCACTACCATTTGGCTTAACCGCTGACTATTGAATAACACTAACACTACATTCTAATGATATTGGCAAAATACAGCCAACATCACTCCTGAATCCCATCACCATCACAAGAGAATTTGATGCTACTTTATTCCACAGCTTTATTTTTTTAAGTTCTTTAACAAAAAGAAGGAACATAGATTTACTCTAGATCTTGGGTGTCAAACAGACAATGTCACATTGCCATCATGTGATATTTTGAGATTTTTTTTCCCTTCGTGGAGCTAGAATGCAGGCATGGCCTACACTTGACACATCCAGCCCATGGGCTACCAATTTAAACCCCCTGCTCTAGATCAGAGGTGGTATTCAGCAGGTTCTGGCCAGTTCTGGAGAACCGGTAG
>BHFT01040030.1:6541-26638 GCA_004320025.1 Laticauda laticaudata
CCCCCCCCCCCCCGTTTATGTATGTGCAGGCATGCATGCCTACACAGCCTTCCCAGCCCTCCACCAGAGTCCCAGGTTCTCACGTGGCACCCTGGGCAAATGAATTGGCACCCCATCTTCCAGACAAAGGATTGAGACCACCAGGGACACCGTTTGCGAAACGATGTTCAAATTATGCTCCGAATGGCTTTCTGGACACATGCTCAAAACAACCCAGGCAAGGGAGGAAGGAGAGGCTGCCTTACCCAGGGGGTGCCAGGGCTGAAGAAGACCCAACACAACTCACTTGGCCAAGCCTAGCGCCGTAGCCTAGGAAAAGGGGCCCACGGCCAGCGCCTGGCGCCCCAAAGGCAGACACCTCCCAGGAGAAGACTGTGTGTTTGTGGAAAGCAATGTTGTAAAATCTTCACTGTACGGATAAGGAATGTAGAACTTTGGACCAAAGTCTTCACCCTCTGGGCCGTTTTAATCTTACAAAGACAAAAGTAGGTTTGATTTGAAGGTGGCGAAGAAAGGGGCAAAATCTTTGGGAAGACCTTCGAATGAATTTTATTCATGCAAGTTGCATCTCCAAGGTGTGTTTACACCAGGGGTGGCCAGCTTGGGCCTCTTGAAGACCTGTGGGCTTCCTCCCAGAATTCCCAAGCCAGAGCATGCTGGGAGTTGAAGTCCAGAAGCCTTCCAAGTGTCCCACCCATCCGCTCCACACCTGAGTGATGCTTGATTAATGTACGGCAATTTCAGTCTTTCGCCTTTAAGGAAGCCCTGCAAAGGTTTCCTTCACCTCACAGCTTTTTTCCCACTTCCCAGCACTCTCCTTTTGTGGAAAACTCAGCACAATAAATTCAATTATTTGCACCCTTGATTTGAAAGGGAAGGCTGCCCTCTAGTGGAGCTGCTGACTGGTGCGGCTGGGAATGTCGGTGTGGTTGTTCCTTTGGCGCCATCTAGTGGCCTCTGGGTAAATGGGGCAGAGTTAGACGAGAATAATAAGAGTTGGAAGGTACCTTAGAGGTCTTCTAGTCCAACTCCCTGGTCAAGCAGGAGACCCTACACACCATTCCAGACAAATGGCTGCTCAATCTCTTCTAAAAAGCCTCCAGTGATGGAGACCCCCCCAACTTCTGGAGGGAAGAGGAGGAAGAGGAGGAAAGAAAATGAGAAAAAAGGAAGGAAAGAGAGAGAGAAAGAAAGAAACTGGAAGTTAGGAAGGAAGAAAAAGAGATGGCAAAGAAAGAAAGAAACAGAAATACAAGAAGGAAGGAGAAAGAAAGGAATGAAAGAAAGAAAGTAGAAGGAAGTTAGGAAGAAAGGAAGAAAAAAAAGAAAGAAAAAGAAAAAAGTGGAAGAAAGGAAGAAAAAGAGAACAAAGAAAAAGAAGGAAGGAAGGAAAAGAGAAAAAAGAAAGAAAAACAAAAAAAGTGGAAGGAAGTTAGGAAGGAAGGAAGAAAAAAAAGAGAAAAGGGAAGATTCTGTCCAACATTCATTTGCTATTCGCTCTGAAATTCTTTAAGCTCCTCTTAAGACTGGGTGTGTGTGTGTGTGTGTATCTATATTTGTTTTTCTAAGCTCTTGCGGGTCCTTCCATGTGTGCTGTTCAGCTTCCTTCGGGTATTATCCCACGTCATTGCAGTTGTGCTTTTAAAGCTGCAGCAACGTTTCAGCAGAATCTCGTCTGCCATCATCAGGCTTCTGCATGGAGTTTGTCTGTGAGTCAGACTTTTTCTCCCAATCAATCAGGATGAAGAAAAAAAACATCCTGGCACAACAATAGGCTAGTCCCAAATTTAAAACTGAAACAGCTGTGAAAGTCTGACTCACAAACGAACCCAATACAGAAGCCTGATGATGGCAGATGAGATTCTGCCGAAACGTTGCTACAACTTTAAAAGCACGACAGTGACGTGGGATAATTCCCGAGCAAAGCTGAACAGCATATATATGTATATATTCATCTTTTCTGTAAAAAAAATGGTCCTTGCCCAAGGAAAACACGTCTCTTTTTCAGTTCCTGAGAGAGGAAATAGGATCCGTGTATTATCCTGGTTGTGCTTTTAAATAACTAGACAGAGGGGCAGGCTTTGAATCACAATCAGGGTTTTTTTTGGGGGGGAGGGGGGTGTCCCAGGCTGAGGAAGGGGCTCAAACTCCCATACAGATGGCAACCTACGATGGCTTTTAAATGCTTTTTCAGGCCGTGGAAGCCCTGATCAAGAGGCAAAAAACATCCCAGGAAGTTGTAGTTTTGAGAAAGAATCTTTTTTTAAAAAAATTAAATAATTGTAAAGTAATTTATATTTTATTTTAGATCATCTGCTAAAGTTCCAAGGATCTTCCATCTTGACAGCTTGAAGACTTGTGGACCAACTCCCAGAATTCCTGCGGTAACATGACTGGAGGAGGAATTCTGGGAGTTGAAGTCCACAAGTCTTCAAGCTGTCAAGTTTGAAGCCCCCTGTGCTAAACGATGCGTTGCGGGAAGATTTGGTGGGTGCTTGTGCTGGAAATGCACAGCAACATGCTTTAAAACAGGGGTCTTCAAATTTGACAGCTTTAAGACTTGTGAACTTCAACTCCCAAAATTCCTCCTCCTCCAGTCATGTCAGCTCAGGAATTCTGGGAGTTGAAGTCCACAAGTTTTAAAGTGGCCAAGTTTGAAGACCCTGGATTTAAAAGAAGTGCTTTGAAACCGTGGGAACTTGAAGAGTTGTGGACTGCAACTCCCAGAATTCCCCAGCCAGCATATGCTGGTTCGGGAATTCTGGGAGTTGCAGTCCACAGCTCTTCAAGTTCCCACGGTTTCAAAGAACGACGCTCTCTTTTTAGCCTGTTTCCTCCATGGTTTCTGTCCTTGGGGCCAACCCCCTTGGCAGATGCCCCCCCATCACCCATCCCCTGGGGCCCCCACAGGCACATCCCCTGTTTCGCACAGAGCTGCATTTGCTGACTCCCAGGACAAGATCCGACGTTTTCAGTTCCTGTTTCCAAGTCAAGATGCCCCAATTCGGCTAGCCAACACAACCAGGAGCAAAAAGGCCCAGCATCCACAGCCAGACAGTGGGGAGTTTTGTTCCTGGCGGGCGGACAGCAAAATATAACGGGGACAATCTAGCAGGCCATAAAGGAGAATATTTATAGCTCAGGGTGAATTGAGGAGCCCTTGGTGCTCTCCCGTCTCTTGCAGACGTTTCATGACCCAACTAGGTAACATCATCTGTGCAAGTGGGACAAATGTGTGCTGCAGAGGGTTAAAAACAGACTGGAGGGCTGCTTTTCTTATTTTGTCTGTTCGAACTTCCAAGGCGATGCTTTGTTCATGCAGGTAGAAAGCTTTCCCCATTTACTCAGGAGTGGGAGGGCAGCCAAGGTCGCCGTGCCCGCCTGGCCTTGTTGTATTTTTGGCTCTCTACCATCACCCTCCCCCCCCCATAAGGAAGGTGGCTGCCCATCAGCTTTAATCCTGATGTAATTGTCCTCCCTGGCTGGATTATCTGGGCATCCAGCTGGCGAAGAAGGCTGCCTGCTTTGGGGGTGGTCAGAGTGGAGCTGCCCGATGTCCCAGAAGCCTGCGGTGGCCACCTGACCAGCAGGGCCGAGAGTGGGAGGGGAGCATGGGTCCTCCTAAATGCAGGGCATCGCAGTGCCCCTCTCTTGGGGGGGGGGGACTCCTCAGCTTCCCAGTGGA
This sequence comes from Laticauda laticaudata, assembly GCA_004320025.1. Classification (NCBI taxonomy): domain Eukaryota; kingdom Metazoa; phylum Chordata; class Lepidosauria; order Squamata; family Elapidae; genus Laticauda; species Laticauda laticaudata. The sequence continues at coordinate 10,227 of BHFT01040030.1, forward strand.
GGGTCCAGAGCTCTGCAACCAACACATAGCAATTCCCATCAAATGCGCGTGGGCGCACACGAATCATGCAGGTTTCAAGAAGAGATTGGACAGCCATTCTGAGCAGGGGGCTGGACTAGAAGACCTCCGAGATCCCTTGCAACCCTTTTATTTTGTTATCCTTCCTTCCTTCCTTCTCCACCTCTAGAGGTTTTGAAGAAGAGATTGGATAGCCATTTTGTCCAAAATTCTAGAGGGTCTCCTGCTTGAGTAGGGGGCTGGACTAGAAGACCTCCGAGATCCCTTGCAACTCTATATTCTCTATAGCTTTGCTGGCTGAGGAATTCTGGGAGTTGAAGTCCACCAGCCTTAAAGTGGCCAGGGTGGGAGGCCTCTGGGATAAAGTGAGGTCTTCCATCTCTCTCTCTCTCTCTCTTTCCGAAGGTTATTTTTAGGAAGCTGGCAAGCGAGGCTCTCGGGCCAGTTAGGGATCCGGCAAGCTGGGAGCAGCGAGGCTGTGCCTGGCACCTGCCTGGGCGGCCCACAACCGCAAGCAGCCCGAGGTGGCTATTTTTAGTCCCTGCCTGAGCCTCTTAGGTGCCCGAGGGAAGGGAACGAAATGTGCCCGGCCTAAATTCCTCCCAGCTCAGCCTGGGATAAAGAATTGCGCTACCTGCTCCGCCATCTCTCCAGGATGTGCACACAGCAGAAATAAAGTGGGAGGGTTTCTTTCTTTCTTTCTTTTTGCAAGCCTTCTTTCTTTCCTTCCTTCCCTTCCTTCTTCCCTTCCTTCCTTCCTTCTTTCCTAGAACTGATAGTGTTGCCCAGTTGGGTAATGAAACATCTGCAAAAAAGCAACCATGCTCAGAGAGCACGCAGGACCCCAGACGCTTCCTCCTCCTCCCACTATTTTTTCCCCTCCCCCCAAACCATTTCTGCCCATTTGCCTTGCCTGGCGGGGGGGGGGGGGNCCTGGCCGGGGGGGGGGGGGGGGGGCAGAATGAGGCCTCCCCACAACTCCAGAGTGGCAGTGTACCAACTGATCCTGGAGCTGGGCAGAATCAGAGACGGGCCTTAGCAGCAGCCAGGGAGGAGGGTTTTTGGGGGGCAGGGGGTGTTGATCTGCGTCTACTAGGTCCACCTGCAAAGGTGTTTTCCCTGATGGGGGGCTGTGGGGGGCGTCAGTGAGCAAAGGGCAGAATGAGCTGCAAGGAAAGGATTCCCTCGTGCATCATTTTGCATGCTGTGTTTTTTTTGGGGGGGGGGGCACTCCACATTTAATCCTATGCAGAATAAAACATGGACATTTACAATTAAGTCTTGATTTGATAAAGTTGGCCAAACTTTCAGAGCGAGGCCCAACCAATACACCCCCCCCCCTTATATCCTTATCTTTTCAGCCTCTGTTTTTAGGGCCAAAGCACATCAGCTCCCGGGGGGGGGGGCATGCCAGCTTTCAGAACTCAGTGGCACCATTTTCTCCCACCCCCCCTTTTTATTCGCATGCCCTGCAGCACACGCTGACACCTCCAAAGGCATCTGAAGGCTGCAACTGGGCTGATTTTTAGTTTTAGAGACCTGCACCTCTCAGGTGATTCTGAGGACAGAGACAAAAAGACCTCCAGGTGGCCTCAAGGACCCTCTCAAAGGATGCAAATGACCAGCTGCCTGCAAGGAATATAAATCCTTCCCTTCCCCACCATCCAGTAGGAGCTGAAGAAGCTCCTTGGAGGAGAAGCAAAACGTCTTCAAGGAAAAGAACAGAAAGTCTTGAAAAAAAAGCACCGTTGGGATGGTTTCAGAGACGTTTTGCTGCCCATGCAGGCAGCTTGGTGGTAGCCAGATAGTTGTTAAGAGTGGACCAACTCCTGCCACACCAGCCTCTGGGGGGCCCTTCCCCCAAATGCTTTGCAAGATGTCCATGAAGGCCCTCAACCATCCAGGCAAAGACCTTGGAAGGTTGTCCGAAGATCTCAAAATTAGCTGAGTTGCAGTGATTCAATCTACAGGCAACCTTCAGACATTTTCATGTGATTTTGATTCAGAATCAGAATAGACATGGAAAGGAGCACAGAGGCCATCTAGTCCAACCCCCTGATCAGACAGGAGACCTTATACAGACAAGTGACTGTCCGGTCTCTTTTTTTAAATTCCAATGATGAAGCCCTCACAACTTCTTGTTGCAAGCCGTTCCACTGGTTAATTGTCCTCCCTGTTAGGAAGTTTCTCCCCAATTCCAGGTTGCTTCTCTCCTTGGTTAGTTTCCATCTGTTTGTTTCCATCTATTGCCCTTCCTTCTCTCCCTTCCCTTCATCATAGAATCCGAGGGTTGCACCTTGGAGGTCTTCTAGTCCAACCCCCTACTCAAGCAGGAGACTCTAAACCAGTGGTCGCCAACTAGTTGGCTGGAGATCACTGGTGGTCCGCAAAAAAATGTTGGTGGTCCGCAGAGAAATCCCCCCCCCCCAAGCAATTAATCCAGGCTGTGCGGGAACACAAGGCTTGCGCCGCTTGCGTTGTGCACAACATGAGGTTGTGAAAGGAGGGGGGAAAGGGCGGAGGGGGGGAACTTGCCCCACGTGCCTGGCCTGGACACCCGGCTGCTTCTCTCCGCTTCTTTCTTTCTTCTTCTGCTTCTGGCTGCACGCAAGGAAAGCAGCCAAAGTCCTTCTTTCTCTCCCCCAAACTCCGCCAGAAACGAGTCTTTGGGACCCTGCAAGGCCTCCGGCTCCAAGAGGCTGCGAAGACTCATTCCTGGTGGAGTTTGGGGGAAGAGAAAGAAAGATTTCTGCGGCTCCTGCTGCTTTCCTTGCATGAAGCCAAAAGTCTCTCCCTCCCTCCCTCTCTCTCTCTCCCTGAGAACGGAGCTGGAGACAGTATCCTGCGATCCCAAATAAAGAAGGATCGATCGGTAGGAAAACGGGGTGGGGGATTTCCCTGCAGACTTTTGGGGGGATTTTCCCAGGGTCTCTGGTCCGCGGGATTTAAAAGTATGAGTTTGGGGGTCCCTGAGGTCCAAAAGGTTGGAGACCCCTGCTCTAAACTGGCCATGCCCAATTCCTGCAACCGTTCTTCGTAGGTTTTGGTCATGGCCATTTCCAAACGGGACTTAAGAATTCCAAGTGACCCACAACCAGCTGTAACTTTAAGTCGGACTCAGCAGTCCCCCAAATATTGACAACCCCTCCCGCCGCAAGAGGCTACCTGCATCCCACAGCCCTGATCTTTGAGGTGGGGCTGGGCTTCCTTTGCCCAACTGAGGGTTTGTTAGTGTCCCACCAAAGAAAGTGGCAGCTTCTCAGCTTGTGTCACACACGCCCCAAGGAGCCCATCCCCTTCTCGCCCCCCGTCCCCTCTTCCCAGGGTTGCCTCTACCTAAGAATGAAGCTCAGCTTTGACATGTGATGCACACAGGCAGATTGTGTGGGATGTAACACAACCACACGGTGTCCGATCATGGGGGTCTGCAGGGGACGGAGAAAAAGTCACACCCTTGGATGGCACCGATCAAAGCTGGGCGTGGTTTTCACACCTGTTGTGTTTGATCGCATTGCGGGGGCTGGGGGTGTGTGGACTTTTCAAATCACACCTGGGAAACTTTCAAGAAGGGATTGGACTGTCATTTGTCAGAAATGGAGTCGGGTCTCCTCCTTGGGTGGGGGTTGGACTAGATGACCTCCAAGGTCCCTTCCAACTCCAATTATCAAAATCAAATCAAACACCGAACACAACCAACTCCCAAAAGGAACGCAACACCGCAGCAGGGCACAAACGGAAGCACCCCCAAAGCTGCCCTGGCAAAGCAGTTCTTTCAGGAACCGGGAGGGGCAGTGAAGAGTTGCTAACCCCTGCCCGCTTTGGAAGACCCTTCCCCAAATGCAAGAGAAGAGGGGCTTAGGGAAAAGACCCCCCCAGCCCTCCCCAGGAATGAGGGGAAGCAGAGCCTGCTCTTTCCAAAGAGGGTTGCCCACGGAGCAATTTTGGGGGTCCCCAGAGGTTTGGGGGGAGGAAAAGTCCAATGACAATTGTTGGAGAAAGCACGTTTTCTATTCACTCCCCCCCTTCACATCAAACATGGTTCCAGAGCCCTTTTGCAACAGCAGAACCCCCCTCCCCTTGTCCCACCAAGACGGCAAAGGGGGAGGGTCCACCAGCAGAGACCCTCCCAGCAGAGTCTTTGGCAGCCCCCACCCCTCCCTTGGTCACCCCTGGAGAAGGACCGAGCCCCAAACGGCGAGCCAAAGAAATGGGTCTGGGGTCTTTGCCCAAGGAAGTTGGGAGCTGGGAACGAGGAGGGGGGCTGGGGGTCGCACAATTCCTGCTGATCTTCAGCACCCCATTCTTGGGGGGGGAGGGGGAGTAGAGTTTCCACCCAAATGAGCCCCCCAAGCAAGAGAGGGGCTTCCTCGAACAATAGGGAGGGCAAGGAGCTCCTGGGAGAGCCTCAAGTGCCTGGCAGCTACGGAGGGAGGGGCGCTGCCTCCGGAGTCCGGGGGGACATCATAGGGGGGAGTCGAGGGAAAGCTTCAGCTAGGCAGTCCCAGAGTCCAGTCTGGCTGCCACCCGGCAAGTCGAGGCTCCCGGACCCCCGTCGGGAGGGGGGGCTGTGCCGCATCAGGGCCCCCCGCTGTAGGAGTAGTCGGCCTTGTTGTGCATCACCAGCTTGTTGTCCACAAAGTAGAAACTGTCCGACTGCGTCTCGTAGGGGTGCAGGACCATCTCCTGGACTGGGAGAGAAGCGGGGAGGGGGGGGGTCAGCTTGACCGGAGGCAGCCCAAACCCAAAGCGCCAGGACCTGCCCCCCCGCCCGCCCCTCCCCCGCTCACTGAGGTCCTCGGAGAGCTGGGGGAACTCGTAGATGTGTTCGCAGGTGTTCTTGCTGGAGGGGATGCAGAAGCCGAACTGGAAGTCGAAGCTTTTGAGCAGCTGGTCCCGGAAGTAGTGCCTCTCGATCATGCGGAAGTGGCCGATGGGCTTCTCCCCCACGGTGAACTCCACCCTGCGGAGGGAGGGAGGGGGAGCGCGGGTGGGAGGAAAAGAGGGAGGAGGGAGGGGGGGAGGGAAGAAAAGAGAGGGAGGGGAAGGAAGAAGGAATATACAGAGGGAGAGAGGGAGAAAACAAGAGCCGGGCTCTCATTCCCAGCTCCAACCAAGCCAGGATTAGCTCCCACAGTTGCCCCGATTTCGCACATCACCTCCAGATCCTACAGTTTGCAATCCCTGGCAGGGATTGGCTCCGCGGTGGCACTCGCACTCAGAGCTGGAGTCGGGCCCTGCCGGGAATGGGGCTGGGGGCAGGTCTACAAAGCCCAACCCCCCTGGCCCAGAATCCCCTGAGCGCGAAAGAGGGCCAACCCAGGGCAAGTACACAGATCCCGTCTGGGAATGATGGGAACTGTAGTTCAGTACTCCTGGAAGGCACCGTGGCCCAGAAAGTGGTGGTTGCCCCACCCGTGGAGGTTTTCAGGGAGAGACTGGAGGCAGCCATTCGCCAGGACCGGTCTGGGGTTGGGCTAGATGACCTCTGAGGGCCCCTTCCAAGGGTGCAGGAGCAAAAGGCCGCCCTGGGGCGGGTGGGATAAAGCCAAACCCTCCCTTTCCGCCCAAAAGGCTTCCCGGCAGTGACGGCCCAGCACTTACGTGGCTCCCACTTGCCGCAACCGCAGGAACGCCGGGGTGAACTGGTAGCGCACGAAGCGCCCGGCGTTGGGGTCGCCCTCCTTCTTTCCGCCACGCTCCCGTTCTGGCAGGAGGCAAGGAGAGACGAAGCCCGGTTGCCCCGTGGCTGGAGGGGCCCCCACCCTGCGCTCCCCCTTTTGGAAGGCCATCCTGGCACGGAGCTCGCCCAGCCGATCTGCACAAGGGAGGCCCTGGCATGGCGGGACTGGCACGGCTTCTTTGTGGCACCAGAGACGGAGCCCAGCAGGGTGGAATGAGGGTCTAAGCCAGGGCACTTCAACTCCTCCCATTCTCCCTCCCTCCCTCCTTCCCACCCTCCATTCCCCTCCACTCCTGCCTCTCTCCCATCTTCTTTCCTCCCATCCACCTCTTATCCTTCCTTCCTTCCTCCCTCCCTCCCCTCCTTCCCTCCCTGCCCTGGCCTACGAGACGCACAGCCCTGATGGGGCATGGAAGAGCCCCCCATTAACCAGGATCAGCCGCTCTGGCTACCAATGTTGGGGTTCCAGGGCCAACACTTCTTTCCCTGTCTGTCCTATTTGACCCACTCAACATTTATTGCTTGAAGAAAAAACCAGCAAGGAAAAATAAACCTCCTTTTCCCACCCAAAAATACATTCAAGGCCACTTTCTCTACCACAATTCTCCCAATGTGGCCAGCACAGGTCATCCTCCACTTGCAACCATTCACTTAGTGGCTGTTTGAGACTGTTTTTCACACTTAATGACCATCGCAGCCTCCCCAGGGATTGAAATTCAGACTTATGACGGTGGCCAGGTCACACAGTCCGTCTTTTGGCGACTTTCTCACAAGCCAAATCAACGGGAGAAGCCAGACTCACTTAACGACCCTGTTAACCAATCGATTCACTTCACAACACTGGCAAGAAACGGTGCAGCCACGGGGCAAAATTCATTTAACAACCGTCTTGCATAGCAATGGAAACTGTGAGCTCCGTTGTGGTCGTAAGTCGAGGACTCCCTGTAATCCCTCTCACTCAGGGGTCTCCCACCTCGGTCCCTTTAAGACTTGGGGACCTGAACTCCCAGAACCCCCCAGGCAGCAGACCAGAAATAGGCCTGGCGGATGGAGGAAGCGGCCCCCTGAAAAGTGGGTGAAGAAGGGGCGCGGGAAGGGGGGAGGGTCTTCGTGCCCGCTGCAATCTCACCTGAAGCGGGGGGCTTGGTGATCTCAAAAAGCACCGTGCCGGATTCCATATCCCGGATCTTAAACCGGGTGAAATCGATCTTGAAAACGTTCTCCTCCGGGGTGCACAGGTAATCTGCAGGAGGGAAAAAACCGCCAGTCAGAATTACAATGGCACGGAAAAGGAGTGACTGACGACTGGTCCTCGTACTTATGACGGTTACAGCATCCCCACAGCAAAATTCGGGGGCTTGGCAACCAGCAGGCATTTACAAGGATTGTAGCATTTTACACCTGGGCAGGAAAAGCCAAAGGGACAAGTCCAGGTTAGGCGAGACCTGGCGCAAAACAGTAACTGGGAGAGGGTCTCCTGTTGAGCTAGAAGACCTCCAAGGTCCCCTCCAAGCCAGTTATTCTTTACAGAAGCTCCCTTGCCCAAGCAGAGGGTGTGTGCCTGGTGCCAATTTGCACAGCCTGCCTCCACCCTCATCGTCTCCCTGACACCTGCCAATCACCGGCCGGGTTACAAGCAGGAAAGGCAGGGACACCTCCAGCTCAGCTGGTTGCAAAATGTCCTCCCGCCAACCGCCTCCCTCTTCTGCAGCTGCAACTCATTTCCTTTTGCCGAAGCCACAACCTCTCATTGCCAAACGAAATCTCAATGCAATTCGGAATACAGACAGAGTTGGAAGGGACCTTGGAGGTCTTCTAGTCCAACCCCTTGGCTCAAGCAGTAGACCTAATAGAAGGGGTGTCCAGCTTTGGAACTCTAAGCCTGGTGGACCTTAACTCCCAGAAATGGCTGTGTAGACTCTTTTTAAGAGTGATGAACCACTGGATATTCTCTGACAGAATACAGAATAACTGAGTTGGAAGGAACCTTATAGGTCATCTAGTCCAGGGGCCGCCAACCTTTTGGACCTCAGGGACTGCCAGACTCATAATTTTATGTCCTGCAGACCACTAATATGAATTTTGACTGATGGTGGCTGCAAGAAAAACATCTGCAGGAAAATCCCCCACCCCGTTTCCTACGTTTTTCCACCCTGTTTTCGCAGGAGACTGTCTCCAGCTCCGTTCTCAGGGGGAGAGAGAAAGAGAGACTTTTGGCTTCATGCAAGGAAAGCAGCAGAAGCCGCAGAAGTCTTTCTTTCTTTCCCCCAAACTCCACCAGAAATGAGTCTTTCTGAGACTTGTCATGCTGGCGCAGCCTCTTGGAGCCGGAGGCCTTGCAGGGTCCCCAAGACTCATTTCTGGCGGAGTTTGGGGGAGGGAAAGAAAGACTTTGGCTGCTTTCCTTGCGTGCAACCATAAGCAGAAGNGGGGGGGGGGGGGCAATGGAGCAAGTTCCCCCCCTCTGCCCTTTCCCACCCTCCCCTCACTACCTCATGTTGTTCGCAATGCAACCAATGCAAGCCTTGTGTTCCCGCGGGCCATGTGGGCAGCGCAGTCTGGATTAATTGCTTTGGGGGGGAAATTTCTCTGCAGACCACCAAAATTTTCTCGTGGTCCCCAGCCCACTGGTTGGCAACCACTGTTCTAATCTAACCCACTGCTGGAGCTGGAGAGCCTATACCAGAGGTGTCCAACTTTGGGAACTTTTAAGACTTGTGGACTTCAAGTCCTAGAATTCCCCATCCAGCACAGTACAGCTGCCTGGGGCATTCTGGGAGTTGAAGTCCACAAGTCTTAAAGTTCCAAAGTTGGACATTCTTACTCTTATTCCAGTCCAAAAAATGGCAGTCCGAAAAGTTTCAAATTCAGTTGTGTGAATAGGATCGCCATTGCGAGGGGCAACTCTGCGCCCCAGGCCAAAATGGTAATTTTTTAGAAAAATAATTTTAATTCAGTCACAATTTCAGCCGTTTGCATGCCTTCGGCTCTTTCCTCTGTTCCAACCAGCAGACGAGAAGTTGTGCAAAACCAGGAAACGTCTCACAGCTATTTCTGCTTCGAGGGAGACGTCATTTCCGGACAGTCAGACCGAAAGGGGCTTTGTTCTGAACAAATAAATTTCATAGTTTAAAGAAATTAAATAGAATAACAAGTGGAAAGTCATGAAAGAGAGGTCCAACCTGGAATTAAGGAGAAACTTCCAGACAGTGAGAACAATTAACCAGTGAAACTACTTGCCTCCAGAAGCTGTGGATGCTACAACACTGGAGGTTCTTAAGAAGAGACTGGAGTGGACAATCACCTGTCTGAATAGGGCTGGTATAGGGTCTCCGGCTTAAGCAGTGGGGTTGGACTAGAGGACCTCCAAGGTCCCTTGCACCAAAGTTCTATTATTAATGTGCACAACAGAATGATCTCGAAACCACCACAAAGGCAGGCAAGTTGTGCCCCACCGAAAACTGGCAGGAAAAAGAATATACAACAAGGAGACAGACCAGTTTAGAACTGAGCTTTACAGTTTAACAGAGTGGGAAGGGACCTTGTAGGTCATCTAGCCCAACCCACCGCCACCCAAGCAGGAGACCCTACACCTTTTCTAACCGATGGCTGTCCAGCCTCTTCTTGAAAGCCTCCAGGGATGAAGCTCCCACAACTTCTCTTCCATTGGTTGATTGTTCAGAAAGTTTCTCCTTGTTTCCAGGTTGAATCTCTCCTTGTTCATTTCCACCCATTGTTCCTTGTCCGGCCTTCGGGGGCTTTGGAGAACAGCTTGACCCCCTTCCTCCTCACTCCTCCACCGGCACCTCTTGGCAGCTGCCGGCTCCAGAAGATGCCCCCCCCCAGGAAGACAGGATCACGTCCCACCTCAAAGGGATTTGGGCAAGATAAGATCATTAGCCAAGGACAAGAGAGCTCCAAATAGACAGCTGATCTGTCAAGGAAAAACGGCCGGGCGGGGTAACAGAGCCGCCTCAGGGCCCCCAGCCCTTCCAGAAAGTCAGGGGGCACCCGCTATGGTTGCCCACCTACCCACCCAGGAAACCAGGCCACAGCACAAACTAAGTTCAGGCATCCTGGCATGCCCGAAAATATGCACCACCAACAAGCAATATTTACAATTCACACATTCCAGCTGGCTTCCAAAGCAGACCTGGGCATTTTTTTATGCCCCATGGGCCGTATCAGGCCCATCTGTGCAGGTAGTCCTCGACTTACAACAGTTCATTTAGTGACCGCACTGAAAAAGAGGACTTATGCCAGTTTTTTCACACTTACGACCATTTTTTCACACTTAGGACCACTGCAGCATCCCTATGCTGGTCATGCAATCAAATTTGAACACTTGGCCACTGACTCATACTTATGACGGTCGCAGCGTCCCCAGGGTTCACGGGGACCCCTTTTGTGACCTTCTGAGAAGCAAAGTCAATGGGGGAAGCCAGATTCACTTAATGACTGTGACTCATTTAACTGCAAGGGTTCACTTAACGACCGTTGTCAGGGTTCCAGAACAACCCAATTCCAATTAAAAACTCTGAGACAAGCATTTTCTCAAAGTTTCCATTTTATTAGAGCAATAATGGCTTCCAAATGGCAGGAAAAGTCAAAAGTGGGACAAAACAAATGTTTAACTAGCAACATAAATTCTGGGATCCGTCGTGGTCGTACATCGAGGACTACCTGCATTGCTTTTATTTCGAAGGTTGGCTGCTAATCCCCCCCCCCCCCCCCCNATCCCCCCCCCCCTCCCCATGGACGTAGGTGTGATTGTGCATGCCTTACACACCTTCCCAGCCCTCCACAACAATCCCAATTTCTCAGGTGGCCCTGTGGGGAAACTAATTGCCCATCCCCTGTTCCAGGATGGCGCAGCTGGGCAACAGAGCACTCGGCCAGGGACACCCAACAGGTGCCACCAGCATGGTGACCTCAAGTAAATGACACAAATTGTCATTGGTGTCAGAGCGGAACAAGTGAGGTCATTTCCTCTCCCCAGGGGAGAGAGAGAGAGAGAGTTGCTTGCACCGAATGAAGCAAGAAAAAGAAAGAAATATTCTGATTTTAGGTGGCAGGTGAGAATTTATCGTCAGGGTGCATCAAGCACACTTCCGGCTTTTTTCTGACTTTCTCCCCAACAGCTATTGTGCAGTAATGTTTCCCAAGCTTGGCAGCTTTCAGAGGGGTGGACTTCAACTCCCAGAATTCCCCAGCCAGCATGCTGAGTCGAAGTCCATTCATCTTAAATCAGGGTCTCCAACCTTGGAGTTGGAGTTGTGGGAGTTTGGAGTCCTCCAGGCTTAAAGTGGCCAAAGGTGGAGACCCCTGATTTAAGATGAATGGACTTCTTCAACTCAGCGTGCTGGCTGGGGAATTCTGGGAGTTGAAGTCCACCCTTTCAAAAGCTGTTCAAGTTGAAAAACCCCATTGTGGAGTAAACTAAACTGCCAAACACCCAGGGACCCCATGAGGTCTCCAAGCCCGCTTATGAACTGGCTTAATTTTGGGGTGCAAGTGGATGCCGCCCAGTGCCCGCTGGGTGTCCTTTGGCAGTCTAGGATCTTCTGGAGGGCCGTTGGCAGAACCAGGCGGGATTAAGGATTTGCTGAGATCTGTTGGGACGATTTTAAAGACAAGGCTTACCACTAAATAAGATGCTCTCTTGCTCCCCGCCACTCTCCTTCTGATCCACTCCCCACCCTCTCTGATGCCCAGTAATCTTGGACTGACCTCAAGGCACAGGAAAGATGCACCTGCCGCTTTGGGGGGGGGGGGGNGGGGGGGGGGGGGCAGCAGCAGCAGCAGCAAAGGGGAGGGGGTTAAGCCGGGGCCGTGCCAGGCCTTGGAGGGCAGAGCTGCCAGGCTCAGCAGGGGAAGGTCTCTAACCCAGGGGCAGCAACAGCTTGGCAGCCCCCTCTGCTCCCTGAAAGCTCATCTCTTGGGGCTGGAGACCCCCAGGCTCCCTCTGCAGCAGCCTTTCCCGGGGAGGACGCAGGCTGTGTGTGTGTGATGGGGGAGATGCTGCCCACCTGTGGATTCTCCCTTTGGGAAACTGGGTCAACCCTGGCACTGGAGGGGCGGGCGGCTGGGTGTGTCCCGGGGTGCCTTGCCCCGACCCCAAGCGTTCTTCTCCGGGTTCACACAAGCGCCGCCTGATCCCGGTCAAGACTCAGGTGCTTCGCAAAGGGTCCGGGCAGCCAAGGGGAGAGGAGGCCGGGCGGGGGCGGCTCTGCCCGGGGCTCGGACGGGGAAGCCTTGGAGACGCCCCGCTCCTCCGCGGTGGCCCCCGGCCCTCCCCACGAGGCTGCAGCCCCTTCCGCGGAGAGGGGACCCTCACCTGAGGTGACCTTGCCCAGCCCCAGCACGTCCTCGGGGCGGATGGCCGCCTTGCGCAGCAGCTCGTCCTCGGTGCACAGGCCGGCGGGGGCGGCGGGGGCGGCGGCCGCTCCGTTGGCGGCGGCGCCGCTGCCCTTCTTCACCTTCATGGTGCCGGTGCCGGTGCCGGTGCGGATGCTGCAGCCGCCCAGACTGGAGCCGCGGGAGCTGCGCGCACCCCGCCGCTCCTCCTCCTCCCCCCCCCCCGCCCCGGCNCCCCCCCCCCCCGTCCCCGGCCAGGCCCGGCCGCGCGCCCTGAGCCCTGGCCGGCTGCCAAGCCTCCCTCCGGCCCGGCTCCGCCCCAGGGCGCCCCGGAGCACGTGCAGAGCGCCGCCCACCGGCTGGCCAGCTGGGGGGAGGGGCACACGAAGCGGCTCCCGGGCATGTGCAGAGGGCCCCACTCGCAGTCACTGGAGGCTTTCAAGAAGAGGCTGGGCTCTGCCCTTGGCCGGAAATGGCGTTGTAGGGTCTCCTGCGGGGGGGGGGGGTTTGGACTAGATGACCTCCGAGGTCCCTCCCAACTCTGTTAACCTGTAATGTCTGCCCGCGGGAGGCAGCCAAGCACCTGCCTGGGATGCTTCTCTCTTTGCTAAGTCGGCTTGCCTTTCAAAAACCCTCCGGCATCTTCGGAGCCAGTCCCAGGTTTGTTGAATCCTGGCTTGTTGAATCAACCACATTGACTTCAAACAAGCTAGACCAGAGATGTCCACCCTTGAAGACCTATGGACTTCAATTCCCAGCATTCCCCAGCCAGAATCCTGGGAGTTGAAGTCCACAAGCCTTAACGTGGCCAAGGTTGGCTTCCCAATCTGGATCCGTGTGGCACGGGGTGCAGCGATTGGTGGCAACACCACAGATATGGCCAGGAGGGTGTGCCCAACGCCACTAAGTGGGACCCTGGAGTGGTGTCCTCTCTGTGGTAGCACCTGCTCTCTGCAACCCCAAGAGATGCAGGTGCCCCCAATCTTTTGGCACTGAACTCCTGGGCTGTTCCCCAGGGATCTGGGTGCGAGGTCAGGCTGCAATGCCATCTTATGAACGCGGTGTATCATTCATTTCTTCACGGTTGGGGCCCAGAATCGCTGCTCGGAGCTGGGAGCCACATCGCTTTTCCACCAATGGTTAAATGTGCACTCGGTGTCTCTGACTTGGTTGGGTCCATTGATCCTCCATTGATCCGCCAAGGCAACTGTTGTCAGCGCGCCAGTTTGGCCTCGTGGTGAAGAAGCCGCAGAGTGGAAAAGGGGAGTTCTCGTCCCGCCTTAGGCAGGAAAGCCAGCTGGGTGACTTTGGGCCAATCACAGGGGGCAGTGAGTTCTAATCCTGCTTTAGGCCCAAAACTCAGCTGGGTGACTTTCAGCTGGTTGTGCAGAAAAGAGGAAGAGGAAGGTATGGTGGATATGTTTGTCGCCTTGAGTTACTTGTAAAAAGAATAAATGCAAGATACAAATCAATAAAATTGCCCACCGGCCTTAAGGTTAGCAAGCTTGGACACCCCCAGAATCTCCTTGGCTGCTTAAAACCCAGCATTTTTTTACTTTTTATATTATAAGCCGTCCTCTGTATCAGTGAGCTGGTCGGCACAGGAATTTAATCAACCAACCAACCAACCTGCTGAATAGAATATAAATACAATAACAGAGTTGGAAGGGACCCTGGAGGTCTTCTAGTCCAAATCCTGTATCATTTCTGACAGGGTGGCTGTCCAGTCTCTTCTTAAAAGCCTCCAGTGATACAGCATTCATAACTTCTGGTGGCAGGCTGTTCCACTGGTTAATTGTCCTCCCTGTTGGGAAGTCTCTCCTTAATTCCAGGTTGCTTCTCTCTCCTTGCTTAGTTTCCCTCTTTTGCTTCTTGTGCTGCCTTCAGGTGCTTTGGAGAAGAGCTGGACTCCCTCTTCTTTGGGGCAGCCCCTCCGACCCTGGAAGGCTGCTGTCCTGGCTCCCCGATCCTCCCTTTCATTAAACGAGACCTATTTTAGCTTTCCTTATTGGCAAGCAGCCCGTCAACACCCTCCACACTGGCCGCTCCAAAAACACACAAGCGAACTGCAAAAGAGGCTCAGCGCTCCCACCGGTCAGCCAACCCAACTTTAATGGGAGATCGATCTGATGCTTGCTCAGGAGGCAAAGGGGGGGATGCCCCCATTCCGCTCCATTGTGCCCTCCAAGAGGCCTCGTGGGCATCAGCTGGGCAGGTCTCAAGGGAGGGAAACCCCCAGCACCCTTTGCAGCTGAGCCTTGAGCTGGAGTCGCCTCTCTGTCCAGCCTGGCCAGCATGAAGGAGAGTTCCTGAAGTCCTTTGGGCTCGTTCACAGCGAAAGGGATGGGCTCCCTTAAGAGGAGCAGCCAGTGGAAACCTCAGCCGCTTCCTCCAACGGGGAACTCCGCCATGCTGTCCGGACCGACCACCATCAGGGCAGTCGCCCAGCCAAGAGTCTGCTACCCTGCCCGGGCGTCCAGAGACCCCGTCCCCTCAGTCCATCTTCGTGGGCTCCTTCCGGCGTTGCTTCCTCTCCCAAACCATCTTGGCCAGCGAGAGAAGGATGGGGACGGCCATGGGCAGGAAGAGCGGGATGTAGATGGCAAACTTCTGGTCGTCGGGGAAGTAGAGCAGGTGCAGGAGGGAGGGGTCGAAGAAGGCCCGCTCGGATGAGGTGGCCGCAGCCTTGCTGGCCTGGAAGGCCAAGTCCAGGTGACCCTGGCTCAGCTCCGTCATCGCCCGCCGGGCAGACTCCACCGCGTGGTAGACCTGGGGGGGAGGGCAAGAGCACCGATGTGGCATCCTGAGGACCCCTGAGCCCCCCCTCCTGACCCTCAAGGGCCTCCCCCGTACCTCCAAGGCCACAGCATCCTTGATGACGATGTTGCTGATCTTGTCCAGCAGCTGGGCCAGCGAGGTCAGCGTGGTGGAGACGGTGGCCACATTCTCCACCGTCCGGCTCCACAGCAGGCGGTCCAGCTCCCAGTCCGCCAGGCCCTCATTCCCAGGGCTCTCCAGCAAAGCCCCTACGGGCAGAGGGCCAGAGGAGATACCGAACAACAGTCTGGGGAAGGCAGGCAGACAAAACTTCACCTGGGGGGGCCCGCAAAACCTCAGACCTTTTTTTGGGTGTGGGGGCAAAGGCCTGGGGGGCAGCTGCTTTATGGCTGTCTGGCTGGTCAACTTTCTGGCCAGCGGTCAGGCTGGCTAAAGAGGTTTAGACCCATAACAATAACCCTCCAGGCGAGCCGCTAGAGCAGAGGCCTCAAAGGGTGCCTGTCAACTCATCAAACATTTTGTATACATGTTTTATAGTTGACAACAGAAAGAAGTGGGGGGAGTTTCAAAGAGCAGGCGGCAGTGTGGAATCGAAAGTACATTCCATTCACATTTTCTTCAGAGACTGATTAGATGACTGAAGCTTCTGCCACGCAAAAATCTAACTGGAGAGCATGACTGATGACTCTTGGCTATGGAGGTGTCTTGTTGGAGAATGTGAATTGTGATACACCCGGGGGGGGGGGGGGNCGGGGGGGGGGGGGGAGCAGGATCAAGGCTGACAGTGAATTACGTATCTCAGAGTTGGCTATGCCCAGGTTAAAATGCCGCAGGTAGAATGTTAACTTCAAACAAATCCTCTTTAATTTTGGGAGTATGGCTCGAGGCTCATGACTGAATTGGAGTAACTGCCAGAATCCTGACAGTGCCCACCATCTCCTGCCTGAATTGAGAGTTAACCAAGACAGCCCCCACCCCAAAACCACTTCCACGCCGTGCTCACCGCAGCTGGGCCAGGAAGACCTCCATCGTGCGCACCATGTCCACCTCCACCTTCCTGGGCAGGGAGGTCTTGTTGGCGCCTTCGGGTTCAATGTTGTAGACCTGGCGAAAAGGGGCAGCAGCTCAGAATGGAAGCAGAGCCTGTGCCCCCCCTCCAGATGCCCGCAAAGGACCCCCCCCTTTCTCCGCTGGCCTTTGCTGGGGCAGAAACCCGGTTCAACTGCCCCCACCTTCCAAAGGAGACCAATTACTTCTGACGGGCAACACACTGTGCCCGCCCTCACCATGATCCCACCCCAGCGGGGGCTGTGGAAGGCGTTGGTGGGCACGGGGGCCCCGTCCTTCCCACAAATGTAGAGGGGCGAATGCAGCCGCTCAGGGACGTAGAGCAGGAAGTTGAGGACGGGGTACAGGGAAGCCGCGCTGGAACCTGCAAAGAAAGCCGGAGAGGTTGGGCTCACCTGTCCCAGGTGGACGAAGGAGGCACAGGTCAATTCCTTGTGATGCCTGAGGGAAGATGGCTGGAGAGGGCAGGACAGCTGGACTCAGAAAGAGGAAGAGCCCCCCCCCCCCCCCC
>BHFT01040030.1:26643-38123 GCA_004320025.1 Laticauda laticaudata
CCCCCCCCCCCCCCTTGAGTTGTGGGAGTCCCCCTCTGGAAGGTTTCAAGCCCAAGGTGAGATAGACTACTCTCCGGCATGGCCTCAGGGAGCGTTCCTCGACCGTGGCAGCTTTTAAGATCTGTGTCCCAAAGGTGTTTTTTTCCCCAAAAGGCAGCTAGAGTTTGTTTTTCTTTGAAGACATTTCGCTTCCCATCCAAGAAGCTTCCTCAGCTCTGACTGGAGGGTGAGGAATGGAAGGATTTCTACTCCTTGCAGACAGCTGGTCATTTGCATCCTTTTTGAGCAGGGATCTCCAAACTTGGTGACTTTTAAGACTTGTGGACCTGAACTCCCAGAATCCCTTGGCCAGCAGAGGAACTCTGGGAGTTGAAGTCCACAAGTCTTCAAGTCGCCAAGTTTGAGGAGCCCTGCTTTAGAGGGTCGTTGAGGCCACCTGGAGGTCTATCTATATCCTCAGGGTCACCCGAGTGGTGCAAATGTGTCTGCAGCCTTCTCTGCACGACTCAGGTGACCCTGCGGATACAGACAGGCCTCTAGGTGAGAAACACAGGTGTATGGAGTCGACCCAGGTTTATGGGCTCTTACAACCCACTCGAAGAAGAATAAGACTGGGCTGGGTTTGGAGCAAAATCCATCCTAGAGCAAAATCCTCTTTTTATTGTTTCTTTTTGTAGTTTTGGAATTGTAAGCAACCCCAAATCACTTGGCTGTGATGAGTGGCTGGCTATAAAAAAATGGATAGATGGATGGAAGGGCGCGAGGGGGGAAGGGAAGGAAGGAAGGAAGGAAGGAAGGAAGGAAGGAAGGAAGGAAGGAAGGAAGGAAGGAAGGCGGGCCCATTTCTGTAGTCTTCCTGGCAACTGTGGATGGATGGATGGAAGGGAAGGAAGGAAGGGGAAGGGAAGGGAAGGGAAGGGAAGGGAGGAAGGAAGGGAGGAAGGAAGGAAGGAAGGGAGGAAGGAAGAAAGGCCCATTTCTGTAGTCTTCTTGGCAACTGTTGGCGACGACTTTCCTTCCCAGCCCTAACCTCAGCTCCGGATCTCCTGGTGGCCTCCTTTCCATCTGATCCTGCTATTTTGAATTAAACTAGGACAAATATATTATTTTCCGATCCAGCCGTACAGCCCCCAACCCATTGCCCAAGGCCGGCCCTCTGCCCGAGACCGATGGGGAGGGGGGCCCTTAGCAAGCTCCCAGTGAGATGCCGTCGCCTTGGCTTACCCAGCCGGGCCTCCACGGGGTTAATGACGTGCGGGAGACTGTGCACACTCAGGGTGTAGCTGGCGGAAGCAGAGTCGAAGCAGGGCGTAATTCCCAGGGCTGCGTAGTAGAGGATCTGGGGTGGGGAGAGAAACAGGGCCCATCAGCCTGGGCCGGGCAGAGGGTCGGCTGCCCCCCACCCCCTCACAGCCTCTGGCCTCACCCACTTGAGAGTCCACCGAGAATTCGGCCAGCGGGCTCAGCTTCTCCAGGAGGGGCTTGACGAAGCGCTGGAGGGCCCCCTCGATGTCCCAGTGCACGTCGTGGGCCTTGGGGTCGGGGTTCAGCAAACTGAAGGTGATCTCATATCCTGCAGGGGAACCAGGAATTGGGGGGGGGGGTCAGGAGCCTCCCCAGGCCCATTAAAGAGAACAAGGTACCTTCTATCATATGTGGTGGTCATGCCCGGAAACCCAAAAATATTGGACTAAAATATGGCTACAAGAGATAGCGGAGGAGTGAATAGAATTTAAACTGGAGTCGTTTTTGTTGGGTATAACTAAGGGGAATTATAGGAAGAAGATTAAATATATGTTACTACATATTTTGACAGCATCAAGAATAGTTTACGCACCATGTTGGAAACAAAATAAAATGCCTTCTGAAGAATTAGTAATTCAAAAGATTGTAGATTGTGCCAAAATGGACAAATTGACATTAAAACTAAAAGAGAACGAAGAATCAGAGTATTACAAAATCTGGGGATAATTGGTATAATTGGTTGAACGATAGAAAGATAAAGGAAATAAGAAAATTACTTGAGACTTTCAAGAAGAGATTGGACTGCCATTTGTTAGAAATGGTGTAGGGTCTGCTGCTTGGGTGCGGGGTTGGACTAGATGACCTACAAGGTCCCTTCCAACTCTGATTATGTTAGATATTTGCATGAAATTAGTATGCATAATATCTTGTATGATGATGATGACACAGTTCTGTTAAAGTCAAGATCAATATGTGTAAAAGGTGAAAAAGCAATAAAATTAAGGTTGGGGACCCCTGCCCTAGTCCAACCCCCTGATCAGGCAGGAAGCCCGACACCCTGTTTAGACAAATGTCTGTCCAATCTCAGGTTACAAACCTCCGGGGTTTTCTTGGGAGGGCTGAAAACAGGCCTGTTTGGATGGGAAGGACATGTGGACTCACTTAACAAACTTAACAACAGAAACTTTGGGCTCAATTACGGTGACAAATTGATGAGCCCCTGTATTTTTATGTTTATTTGTCCATTTAAGGCATGGCATCAGCAGAGGTTGGGAGCGGGGAGAGGTTAACCCTTCCGGAGAAGGACTAAGTAATCAGGAAAGTATTAGCATGTGCAGAGGTGAATAGACAAACACTGGCAACCAAGGAGAAAGAGCAATCTTGAGTATTATATGATACGGAAAATATTTTATCACTGGTTATTAGAGAATAAAAAAGGAATTTGGAAATGAAGAATCAAGGAGACTAGAAAATAAATATACAGAAAAAAGACAATTGTTATTATATACTTATGACTGCTTGTCTCCTTACGATCAATATGGACTCTTTCCTAGTATGATCTGATTGCTTACTGTACCCCATGACTATCATTAAGTGATCCTTGACTCTTGGTGAATGTATCTTTTCTTTTTATGGACACTGAGAGCATTTGCACCAAATTCCTTGTGTGTCCAATCACCCTTGGCCAATAAAGAATTTTGTTCTATTCTATTCTGTTCTATTCTATCTCTATCCCATCCCATTCTGTTTAAATTCTATTCCTATATCCTTCTATTCTATTCTTATTGTACCCCATGATTATCACTAAGTGTTGGACCTGATGATTCTTGACGCTTGACAGATGTACCTTTTATGTACACTGAGAGTTTAAGCACTAAAGACAAATTCCTTGTGTATCCAATCACGCTTGGCCAATAAAGTATTCTATCTACCCACATGTAGGATGAGAACAATAAGATATAACTTAAATATCATCATTAGAAGAGCTGTATAATGTTTAGTTGTGTGATGTTATCTTAATTCTAAGTTTAGAGAATATCAATGTGAATGACCTTGTAAATCAGAGCTCTCCAAACTTGGCAATTTTAAGACTTGTGGACTTCAACTCCCAGAATTCTGGGAGTTGAAGTGCACAAGTCTTAAAGTTGCCAAGGTTGGGGATCCCTGTTGGAAATGGTGATGGATATGGCATAGGGGTGTTTAAGCCCAGACGACACAATGCTTGAGAAAAAAAGAAAAATGAAACGTTTGTGTTTTTGAAACTGAAAGACAAAAAAAATATTATTAAAAAAATGGAGAAGGACCTGATGCAGTGGGCTGGGGGCTGCCCCCTTCTCCTTCAGCTTCCCCTCCCCCCCATTCCCAGGGTCTGGCCATACCGAAACTGGACTTGAAGGGGCGCTTCCAATCGGTTCCCGGCTGGCCCAACGGGACTCGGTCAGCCAGGGCCTCCACGAGGGTCTCGGGGGCGAAGGACATGGCCTGGATCAGCTGCTGCAGCCGGTCGCTCAGGGCCCCCAGCAGGTCCTTTGCCCCCGGGGGGGCCCTGAGGATGGCGCTCCGGTGCTTCCCAATGTACATCTCTGACCCCTGCCGGAAGGAGACCAAGAGCGATCAAGATCAAGGGAGGCACTAATACCCCTCTGTAAAGCCCGAGTAAGGCCACACCTGGAGTCCTGCATGCAGTTTTCTTCACCACATTACAAAAAAGAGGTTGAGACTCTGGAAAAAAAGTGCAGAGAAGAGGAACCAGGAGGATGAGGGGACTGGAGGCTCAAACACACGACGGGCGGTTGCAGGAACCGGGCCTGGCTGGTCCAGGGAAGGACCAGGGGAGACAGGACAGCATCTTCCAATATTTGGGGAGCTGCCCCAGAGAGGAGGGGAGGGGAGGGTCAAGCTATTTTCCAAGGCACCTGAAGGCCAGACCAGGAACAATGGATGGAAACTGATCCAGGAGAGATTCAACCTGGAAATAAGGAGGAATTTCCTGACAGGGAGAGCAATCAACCGATGGCACAGAAGTTGCCTTTGGAAGTTGTGGGAGCTTCATCACTTGAGACTTTCAAGAAGAGGCTGGACTCCCATCTGTCAGAAATGGTGTGGGGTCCCCTGCTTGGGCAAGGGGTTGGACTAGATGACCTAGAAGGTCCCTTCCAACTCTGATTATCTGTTATCTGTTAAGATAAGGCCAGCTGGACGGGGCCAAATGACCGACCGCCACTCCGAGGGGAATTTGCACAAGCCCAGCACGGAGCGCTGTTTCTAAATGCTCCATTGCAAAACGAGGATGGTTCCATCTTCAGCAAGTTTAGGGATTTTCTGCCAAACTCTTGTTCTCCGAAAACAACAACTGAATGAGAAACTGCCGGGGACCTTCTACCGCTGCACCAGCGAGAGCATCTTAACTTCCTGGCACAGCCTGTGTAGGGTTTGCCAGTCGCGCAGGGGCAAGATAGGATGTCGCTCCAGAGGGTGAAGGTCATTGCCCTCAGAGGATCCTGGCTTGCCCTCTCCCTCCTTGGAAGAGCTTCACAGCTCCCACTGCCTCAAGAAGGTTCAAAACTTCCTCAAAGGTCCATCTCATCCTGGGACCCCCCTTTTTTTTTTGAACCCTAACACCTGGCAGACGGTACAGGAGAGTAATAAAACCAAGGACAAGCAGGCTGAAAAACAGCTTCTCTCCCAGGGCAGGAGCTCTGTTGGATTCCGCTGTGTCGGTCAATATTAATGCAACATCCGGGGTCGGTTGTCAACGTGTGGAGGGTGAAGAGTGTGTGTTTGTGTTTATTTTCATGGTCATAAATTGTACATTGAAGATGGTGTGTGATTTCGTTGTACGGGGTGCAAGGACGATCAAGGAAGCTAAGTAAGTAACTAAGGGCGCCAGACAGCCTACCTGGGGCAGGAGCAGAGAGCCGTGTGGGATCACGTAGATGGCGAGGGAGCCCACCGGCAGCCCCTCCGCCGGCTGCAGCCCCTTGTCTGCCTCTGGAAGGAAAAGGAGGGGCGACACTCAGCTGCACAGGGGGACCCAGCCCTGACGGGCCCCTTTCCTGGCACACAGACAGAGTTCTGGGGAAGCAGGTCCGATGGCCAAGAGGCTGCTCCAGTCCCCGGATGTGGCCAGGCGGGACCTGGACAGCCCCCTCCTCCCCCCCATCCGAATCAGAGCCGTAACTGTCCCATCACCCTCGGCCGTTACCTTGGACCGAGGCCTGCAACAGCAACGCCTGCTCCTGGGAAGTGGCGAGGCGAAAGGAAAGGTCGTAGTGAGCAACCACACCGGTCTTGGCTGAAACAAAAGGGGGGGAGAGGACTAAGCACCTGGCTAAGGAAAAGGACAGGTTCCGCGTCCAAGTGGGAGGAGGCTGCTCCGTGTAAAAGGCAGGCAGGCTTCCTGTCCAAGGACCCCCGTGTCCCCCTCCGGGCGAGGGGAGGGCAACGGACACGTCTCCGGCCCCCCCCCCCGATCTCTGGGGGTGCAACTGTTTAATTCATTTGTGTGCCGTCCGTTTCATGGACATGAAAATTATGTTTTGCCTGCACCTCTGGCATGCTATGTGCCCACGCTGACTGGTGCCACCCTTCCTGTTGGCAGGGAAAGCTGCAGGCGCCACAGGTGAGATGGAAGCAGGGAATTTATTCTGGACCTTCTCTCTTTCTCTGTCCCTCTCTTTTTGTCTCTCTCTCATCTGATTTCTTTTTCATTCTCTCTTATCTTTTTTCTTTTTGTCTTTTCTTCTTTCTCTTCCTTTTTGTTTTTCCTCACCTTTTTCTCTTTTTTTTTCTTTTTCTCTTCTTTCTCGTTCTCTCTTTGCCTCTTTTTCTCTGTTTCTCTACCTTTCCTTCTCTTTCTTTCTTTTCCTTTCTTTCCCTCTTTCTCTCCTTTCCTCTTTCTTCCTCTCTTTTTGTCTTTCTTTCTCTCTCTCTCTGGGATGGTTGACCCCAAATCCAAAGCTCATGTGGCCCAGCCACTTCGAGCACCAGACCAGGGGAGCCTGGCCTCACACCATAGCTCAGCTCTGCGGTGCTGGCTGAAAGGCCAGCTGTGAATGCTTGTGTGCCCCGCCAGCCCCAGCCCAGAAGTATCAGCCCCCCCAGAACCCCTTACCATTCAAGGGGATCTCCTTCTCCTGCACTTGCTGGAAGGGCACTTTGTGCTCCTGGTCTTTCGGGAGGGCCCCTTGGGCAAACACCACCGAGACGGGCACCGTCAGCTGGAACTGAATCAGAGCACACCCCATGAGCCAGAAAGAGGCACAACGACATGCGGAAGGCCCCCGGGCTCCCTGCCCTTAAACCAGCCAGGAATCCTCAAAGCTGCTGGGCTCCAGGTTGAGGAAATTAGGCTTAAACAAGGAGTGTGGCTTCACAGACACACGAGGGGAATCTTCTGTCTAGAATGGCCAGACTTGCGCTCATCTCTGCATCTTTTCTAGAGTCTCAACCTCTTTTTTTTACGTTATAAAAAAGAGGTTGAGACTCTACAAAAAGTGCAGAGAAGAGCAACCAGGATGATGAGGGGACTGGAGGCTGAAACATACGATGACCGGTTGCAGGAACTGGGCCTGCCTTGTCTAGAGAAGAAAAGGACCAGGGGAGACAGGAGAGCATCTTCCAACATTTGAGGGAGGGGCTGCCACAGAGAGGAGGAAGGGGGTCAAGCTATTTTCTAAAGCAGTGGTTGCCAACCCGTGTGCTGCGGCCCACGGGTGGGCTGTGAGAAAATTTGGGTGGGCCTCAGATAAATCTCACCCCCAGAGCACCCCCTCCCAAAGCAATTAATCCAGGCTGCGCAGAAACACAAGGCTGCACCATCCACATGGCCCACAGGAACCCCCCCTGCCCACTCACTCCTTACCGGGCAAACTTGCCTGNTAGGAAGCAGGAAATGGTTGGATTTCTTGCTTTCTAGCTAAGCACAGCCGAACCTCCCTTAGGACTGAAGGTTTGCTTGCAAGCAAATTCAGGGCAGACTCACCGCAAGCAAATTTGATGTGACAGACTCAGGTAGCCGATGGCAGAGAGAGAGATCACTGAATGATTCTGAGAGCAACTCAGTCTGCCTGCCTGCTTTGCCTGCTTTTGGGTAAAAGTGGCACTTTTTTCAATAAAAAAACCCTCAATATTTATATAAAGACTTGTAATATTTGCATACAAGCCATGCCCAGCCAGTCGCATGACCACCAAGCCAGAACCCGTTCGTGGTCCCTGAGGTCCGAAAGGTTGGCGACCCCGGTTTCGGAAGCCGCTGAAGGCCAGAGAAGGAACAACGGGTGGAAGCTGACCAGGGAAACAAGGAGGAACTTTCTGACGGGGAGAACGATCCGCCCCGGGGCAGGAGTTGCCCTCCGAAGCGGTGGGAGCGCCATCAGCCGAGACCTTCAAGAAGAGGCCGGACTGCCATTGGTCAGAAATGGTGCAGGGTCCCCGGCTTGGGCGGGGGGCTGGACTGGATGACCTCCAAGGTCCCTTCCAACTCTGTTAATCTGTCATCTGAGTCCGTGTCAGTCCAAATTTCTCCATCTACGCCACAGCCAGAAGGGGAGAGTCCAGGGTCCCCGGTCAGTCCTTCGGGGTCAAAGGGCAGGCTGGGACAGGGAGCGGAGCAGCCAGCCCCAGGGGGTCCTGGACTACAACTCCCATCGCCCGCGGCCACTGAAAGGCTGGGGCTGATGGGGCCGGGAGTCCCTTCTCACCAGAAGCGCGTCCAGCGCGGCGATCTCGGAGTCCGGCAGCGCCGCCCGGTAGGTCTCGGTCGTCTTCCACCAGAGGGGCAGCCCCACCAGGACGGCCATGGCGGCGAAGGAGAGGGCGGCCTGCTTGCCCCGCGCCTTCTCTGCAGGGCGGCAAAGGGAAGCCCCGTTCATTCCCGCCTCGCCCGTGGCAGGGAGTTCCGCAGGGCCCACCACAGTGGGCAAGGGGGCACCCCGAACTCCCGCCAAGGGGAGCCGGCGCGGGGGGGGCATAGGAGCCCCCCCCCGACTACCCCCCCCCACCCCCCCCCAGCTCCGCACCTGCCGCATCCCAGGCCGCCGCGCCTCTCGCCTCGGCCGCCATCGCTCCGTGCGGAAGCCGCCTCCGAGCTCGGCCGGCGCGGGGGCGGAGCGACGACGCTTGGAACGAGAGCCAGCCAATGGAAAGGAGCCTCGCCTGATCGGCAAGCGGGAGCGTCCAATCAAAGGCTCGAAAGGACGCACCCGGCGTGAAGGAGCTTTTGCCCATCTTAAGGAAGGGCAGGGAAGAGAAAGCGGGCGGGGCTGGACGGAGCTCGGAGGAACTTATTCGGCCTCCTCCAGAGCCGCAACGAGCAAAGAGAGGCCCCGCCTTCCGTACGGCAACCGAAAAGGGATAAATCAACCGGCCTCCCTTGAGCGCTTTTTGTTTAACCCCCTCCTGCCCGAGAGCGAGCGAGCCAGCGAATGGAGGCAAGGGAAGGAATTTACCAGCTGACAGCTGGGAGGGACCTTGGAGGTCTTCTAGTCCAACCCCCTGCTCAGGTTTACTGAGCCGGCCTGGACTTGCGTGACAGCAAAATAGTGTCCAGCTTTTCCAGTTTGAAGAAAGTATGGGTAGTCCTCGACTTATGACCACAACGGTACATGAGAATTCTGTTGTTAAACGAGGCAGTTGTTAAGTGAATTTGGCCCCATTTTGCCACCTTTCCTGCCATTGTCTTTAAGTGAGTCTGACTTCCCTCATTGATTCTGCTTTTTTCTGACTGTCACAAAAGGGAATTGCCTGACCCTGGGACACAGCGACCGTCGTAAATGTGAGCCAATTGCCAAGTGTCTTATAATCATGTGACTCTGGGGATGCTGCAATAGTCATAAGTTGGAAATATGGTCATAAGTCTGAGGAACAGTCACTAAATGAGGACTGCCTGTAAACATCTGGGCCATCCCTGCCTGGAGGGGAGGGGGAATCTGAGGGGGAGGAAGGGGCTTCTCCACCCTTCCCCTGCAGCCTCTTCATCCCTCTGAGCGAAGTCCTTCCTTTGAGTACCGCTGTAACTTTGCAAGGTCACTAAACAAATGGTTAGAACTCGAGGACTACCTGTAAAATCCTCCTTTTTGGCAAGCTGAGTTCCTGGAGAGGACACAGAATCACAGTTTGAGGGCTTCCCAGAGGTCATCTAATCGAGCCCCTGGGTGCCCACCAGAGCAGGGTTTCTCAACCTTGAATCTTGGGAATTGAAGTCCATTTTCAAGAGGCTGGAGCCTCTTAGAAGAGAAAGAGCTAGAAGGGACCTTGGAGGTCTTCTAGTCCAGCCCCCTGCTCAAGCAGGAGAACCTATAACGTTTCATATAAGTGGTTGTCTAGGCTCTTAAAAACCTCCAGTGACGGAGCAGTAGATATTCTCCGACAGAATATAGAATAACTGAATTGGAAGGGAGCTTGGGGGTCTTCTAGTCTAACCCACTGCTGGAGCTGGAGAGCCTCTACCGGTGGCTGTCCAACCTTGGGAACTTTAAGACTTGCGGACTTCAACTCCCAGAATTCCCCATCCAGCACAGTACAGCTGCCTGGGGAATTCTGGGAGTTGAAGTCCACAAGTCTTAAAGTTCCCAAGGTTGGACGCCCTTATTCCCACACTAGACACTCGACCATTTCAGACAGATGGCTGGCCAGTCTCTTCTTGAAACCCTCCAGCAATGGAGCATGCACAGCTTCTGAAAGTAAGCCACTCCACCAATGATACATGTCTTTGTCAGAGTCTATTCATGAACTGGAATAGAGCTTGGTAACAAGGTCAGCCCATGAATAGACATAGCAACTAAGTCAGCCAATGAGGACTGTTTGGAAACTGAAACTAGAAGTAGCCTGGGCATGGCTCTATATTAAGCTCTGCAGCTCTGTTGAGCTCTGAGTCTGCCTATTGGAAATGAAGCGGCTTCTCTCTCTGCTGTGTATAATTCTTGCCTGCGAAACTAAAGTGAAACTGATGGCTGTTTTTGAGCTGCTGAGTTGCTGCCGAAGTTCTGAACTTGTAGCATGTCTTCTTCTGTCTGAGTTTGCTCCATGTTGGAGAAATCTACAACTGGTTTGTAAAATCTACTTATGATGTTTATAAAGACGTGAAAGGGAGCCTCAGCCACCTGTGTTTATTCTTCGGGCGCTGAATTAACACTGCAAAAAGTCTGCACAGTCCTCCAGCCTCTTTGAAGCTCTCGAAGAGGGTTTCTTCCCCCCACCCGGTCAGAGCAGTCTATCGGGGCAACCTGGTCCGCCCACATAGGGGATGGAGGGGCACCCTGCTTCCGCCTTTCAGCCCCAACCCAGCACCCTTCGTAGGCAGCTGCTTTCGCGACAAAGCGAGTTTTGGGTTGAACTTATACTTACAGACAAAGAAATTTATCTTTACCGACCCTCACTTCTTTGTCGGTAAGTACAACATTCAACCCCCTCGTGAGGGGAAAATCAACTTCCTTTCATGGTGTTGGGAGAAATATCCTTCTGGGTTCAGTTCCAGGTGGGGAAAAAGACACTGGAAACATGGAGGCTGTTTGGAAAGATGGTTCAACGGTGGGCAGGACCCCAATGGCCAGGAGCTCCAAAGAAGGAAGATGATCCCTGGCTTCAAGGTGAAAAGAGAAAGAGGGAGGGCCAAGATGCTGAGAGACCCTTATATACCCTCTGTTGGGCCCCACCTGAGTGTTTCTTGTTCCTGTGCAAGAAATGCATCCCATTGGCTGTCAGGCTCCGGGGGGCAGGGGGCGGGGGGGGGTCTTAGCTCACTTTCGTAGGCTCTGTCTGGACCCCATGGCTTCACCTGAGTTCCAGCCTTGGTTGAGCCTTGCTGGATGATGAAGTAATGAAAGGGCTTTAGGCAATTCCCATAGCTCTACCTGGAGATCTTTGTTATGTAAAATATTATGGCCCACCCATTAACAAAGGTGGGGGTGAGCTTCTGCTTCTGAGTATCTACTCTTTTTAGGGGAAATATTCTGCCTTTTAAATATTTTTAAGAAGAAGATGAAGAACTTTATTGTCATTGTACAACGAAACTACGGATGCATCCCAGCAACTGTTCGCAATACAATAAAACCAGAGCACTTAAAAATGAAGATAGAAAAATAAAGTACCCATGTTTCCTTGGATATTTCATTTTCCTTGGAGAGGGGCGGGTGCTAACTTTCTCCAATGGGGCAGCTCCTTCCTCCCAAGTTAAAACATTCTTGCTAATGTCCAGCCTAAACCACCTGCCTTTGGTTCATCTCCCCCCCCCCCCC
>BHFT01040030.1:38146-62565 GCA_004320025.1 Laticauda laticaudata
CCCCCCCCCCCCCCCGGTTCTGCTCCCACCTTCTGGGGCCACAGGAGAAGACATCCCTCCATCTTCGACCCAATAGCGGCTATTCTATCTCCCTTGTTGGGGGTGTGGGAAGTATCTCATAACACTGTTTAGAAAATAGACCTGGAAAATCAGATTTCAAGGCATTCTCCCTAAAGAGATCACGGTCTCTTGGCTGGGATGCTCTATAGTTTGGGACTGTGGTTGGTTCGTTCATTCATTCATTCGTTCGTTCATTTTCCCAAAGGTGTTTTTTTTTTCCCCAGGAGGCAAATGGACTTTCTACTTTTTCTTTGAAGACATTTCACTTCTCCTCCCAGAAGCTTCTTCAGCTCTGACTGGATGGTGGAGAAGGAAAGGATTTATCCTCTTTGCAGACAGCTGGTCATTTGCATCCTTTTCAGAGGGTCCTCGAGGCCACCTGAAGGTTTCAGCTGTGTCCAAAGAGTCACCCAAAGGGGTGTGGGGCCTTCTTGGAACTGCTGAAACTTTTTGAAACAATTGTCAAAAGATCCAAGGAGGCTCCAATTGCAACCCTATTTTTTTTCCTGTTTTAGGGATGTTATCATAGTAAAAGTTATCTAATTCAGGGGTCTCCCACCTTGGTACCTTTAAGAACTGTGGGAGTTGAAGTCCACAAGTCTTAAAGGTGCCAAGGTGGGAGACCCCTGCTCTCATCAATCCATAAGTTTTCCTGCATTCCAGTCTGACGGCTTTATAAAACCTTGCCACCATTTTCAAAGAGAGAAAAGTGGATCAAATCAAAGTGCAAAGTCAAAATTCAACAGAACTCAGCTTGCTAACGAATGACCAAGCAAGCCCATGCCTTCTCTCTCACCAGCCATGCCATCTTGGGCAGAGCTCACCTTCCTGGGCAGAAGAGGTGATCTGTCCAGCCAGGAGAAAGAAAACCCGGAGACAAAACTGTGATGGTATCTCTACGGTTTATTAGTTACGAGGCTACTGGTATGTCGGGGGGCAGAGAGAGAGCACATGCGCCCCCTCCCCTCCCACTGGCCAGGCTGCTGCAGGGAAGGGGCACAAAGGCTGCACCACCACAAAGCCACAATTCACAGTGCGTAGCCAAACAGGTTCTTGGTCCTCAAAGAAATGAAAGGCAGGTGGGCAGAGGGGTAGAGATGACCACACAGCAATGTCCCCCAAATCTCCTGGCCCCCCTTCCCTCTGCGGAGGAGACCCCTGAAACACATTCACGCCCATTGTGTCTTCCTGGGTGCTGACCCAAAACCTTTCCAGGGATCTCAACCTGGAAAACTTTAAGATTCGTAGACTTCAACTCCCAGAATTGCCCAGAAGTCCACAAGTCTTCATGGAACATGATGGAATTCTGGGAGTTGGAGTCCCCAAAGTCTTAAAGCGGCCAAATTTCTGTTCTCGAGGCCTCGTTCAGCTTTGGATCCTTGCTGGGGCTTTTGTGCACACAACAACCCTGCGAGGGAGGCCTGGGCTCTCCTCCCCTCCTCTCCACTTGCAGGACTCGATTCCCCTGTCGTTCCCCCCCCCCCCCCCNTTCCCCCCCCCCCCCAGCATTGGACACTCATCTGCCTAATTTGCTGCTTGTCACGGCTACTCTAGAAAAAGCTTGGAGTGACGGGTGGGGCAGGATGGAAAGCAGCGGAGGAGCCAGGGGCCCGGTCCTCAGGGCCCAAGACCTTTGCCCGGGGGCTAGTAGGCATGGTTGGCCACGTAGAGAGACTGTCCGGCTGCCCCTGAGCCGTTGCCGCTGGCTTCGTAGTGGCCGAGAGCTGCTTGACCGTTGACCTGCAGAGACACAGAGGGATGCTGGCGGCTACACCTTCCCTTTGGGGCCCATCCAAGCTGGGCACCCCAGAAGAGAGAGAGGGACCCCGATTAGGAGGGGCTCCCCTTCCTGGGCAGTGGGGTGCACCCCCCTCCATCCCCCTCCCAGGCCACCCACCTGGGCTCGCTTGAGGAACTCCTCGGTGGCCAGCTCCTCGTTCTCCCGCTGGCCCCGCCAGGTGTTGAGGGCCGAGGCTTGCAGGGCCCGGCCGTAGGAGAAGGTCAGGGCCCATGGCCGGGGCAGTGGGCAGTTGTTGATGGCATTGAGGTTGAGGGAGGCCTCCTCCTCGCTCTGGCCACCGGACAGGAAGGTGATGCCTGCAGGGACAGAAGGGAAGAGCTGCAGCCCCAGAGCCCTGCATGGGACGCCAACCTGGGCCCCTGAAAGGCTTGGGGACTTCAATTCCCAGAATTCCCCAGCCAGCTCTGCTTGACCACTCCTCTCTGGGGCAGCCCCTCAAATCTTGGAAGATACTCTCCTGTCTCCCCTGGTCCTTCTCTTCCCTCGACCGGCCAGGCCCAGTTCCTGCAACCGGTCATCGTCTGTTTCAGCCTCCAGTCCCCTCATCCTCCTGGCTGCTCTTCTCTGCCCTCTTTCCAGAGTCTCAACATCTAGTGTGGTGGCCAAAACTGGACGCAGGACTCCAGGTGTGGCCTTACTAAGGCTTTATAGGTGGGATTAATACCTGTCTTGATTTTGATTGTCTCCCTCTGTTAATGCAACTTAGGATGATTGCATGGGCTTTTTTGGCTGCTGCTGCACAACTTTGGCTCCTATTGATCTGGTTGTCCACTGAGACTCCAAGATCCCCCTCCCAGTTCCTGCTATATGCAACAAGACATATTCCTGGTGTGTCCAATCATGTTTGGCCAAGAAAGAATTCAATTCGATTCAATTGTTTTATTCCTATTCTGTTCCATTCTATTATTGCTTTATAATTATTCTATTCTATTTCTATTCCATTCCATTCCTTATTGTATTCCATATTCTAGTCTATTATATTCCTATTTTCTATTCTTATTCTATTCTGAATTCTATTCCATTCCGTTCCCTTGAGCCCGGTTTCCCCCAGTCTGTGTGTGTCCTTTGGGTTTTCCTTGCCTCAGTGTGTGAGCTTCCCTGGAGGTGACCTTACCTGGCACGGCAGGAGGCACGGTCCGGCGCAGGGCAGTGACGGTGGCCATGGCGATCTCCTCCGGGCTGTACTTGGTTGGGCAGGCATGGCCGGGGGTCACCATGTTGGGTTTCAGCAGAGTCCCTTCCAGGTAGATGTGGTGGTCGCTCAGGGCCTTGTAGACAGCAGCCAGAACCTGGGAAGAGGGTCGGAGCCAGGCTGATCAGGGTCCACGGACAACCGCCAGGGAATGAAAGGGAACCACGGGAAGGGAAGAAACACACACACACACACACACACACACAATTTTCCCTTCAGCATATCTTTTGCTCCAGCATTTGTGCAATGAATGACTGAGGAGTTCAGCCTTGCTGGCATTTTACTCTCTGGCTTCAGAGCAGGAGTCCCCCACCTGGGCCATTTTAAGACTCAGGGACTTCAATTCCCCAGTCGTAAAGTTGCCAAACTGGGAGAGTCCCATTCTCGAGCAGGGGTCTCCAACCGTCATAACGTTATGACTTGTGGACTTCAACTCCCAGAATTTAAGGAATTCTGGGAGTTGAAGCCCCCGAGTCCTAATGTGGCCAAGATTGGAGACCCCTGGGCTGCTGCCTGAGGAATTCTGGGAGTTGAAGTCCACCATCTTAAAGGGGCCAAGGTGGGAGACCCCTGCTTTAGAGTACTGCATTCTGGGTAATTGCATCTTCTAAGAACCCCCAGCAACATCCTAGAGGGCGTCTCCCTTCCGTGTATCCCCCCCCCCAACCACTCCGCTGCCAACGGTTGGGCCAGAGAGCAACTGGCTCTGCGTCGTCTATTGAGGTGCCATGGATTGGGCCCCGATCACCGTGCACTGCAAGAGGAACTCCAGCTTGGCTTTGACTGGAGAGAGCCACGGGGTCCCCTGCCCTCCTTCGTGCCCTCGTCCTGCCAGTTCTACACCGACCCCCATCATCCACCAGCTGAGGCAGCCCTACCTTCTCAGTCACATACTGGCAGCGCTTCAGGTCGTGTTCTCCGTCCGGCAGGATCTCCGGCTCCACGATGGGCACGATGCCATTCTGCAGGGAGGTAAAGCCGAGCCCTGAGACCCCCGTGGAGGCCAGAGCAGCCAGGAAACCCAGCCCGAAGGGGGCAGCGGCCTCACCTGCTGGCAGATGCTGGCATAGCGGGCAAGCACATTGGCATTCTCCAGGATGGCCAGGGCCGAGGGGGTGTTCTCGCTGATCTTCAGCACGCAGCGCCACTTGGCAAAGTCTGCGCCATCCTTCTTGTACTGGGCGCAGCGCTCTGCCAGCCCATCCAGCCCTGGTGGGAGGAAGGAAGGAAATGAAGGGAGGGAGGGAGGAAGAGATAAATGAGGAAGGATAGAAGGGAAAAGGGGGGGAAGAGCGTGGGGGGGGAGAAGGAAGGGAGGGAGGAGGAAGTGGAAAGGAAGAAAAGATGGAGGAAGAATGAAGGGAGGAAAGGAAGAAAGAAGAAAAGGAGGAAGGGAGGAAAGGGGGAAGGGAGAAAGGAAAGAAAGGAAGAAGGGGCAGGAAGGAAAGAAGAAGCAAAGAAGAAAGGGAAGAGGGAGGGAGAAAAGGAGGGAGGGGAAGAGAGGGAGTAAAGAAAAAAAGAGGGAGAAAAGGAAGGAAAGAAGGGAGGGAGGTGGGGAGGGAAGAAAGAAGAAAGGAGGGAGGGAGGTTGGAGGAAGGAGGGAGGAAAGAAGGGAGGAAGGGAGGGAAAGAAGGAGGGCAGAAAGAGGAAGGGAGGGAGGGAAGGAAGGAAGGCAGGAAGAGGTCAAAAGGCGATGGCAACCTTGCAGCTCGAGACCTTCTGCCCCACCAAGGCCTGATTTGGCCACAGAGCGAATGTGGTCACGCTCTCCCCCAGCCCCAAGTGAGCCCCTGCCTCTGCCCTTCCCTACCTTGGGTGGTGGTCTCCCCATCCGTGCCAGCCAGGGGCACCACCCCTTTATCCACCTGTGAAGGAAGCAGAGAGCTGGTTAGGACTGCAGCCTCCCCAGGACCCCCCCCCCCCCCCCCCCCCCCCCCCNCCCCCCCCCCCCCCCCCCGCAAAAAATTGCCAGATCCCAGGATCATTCAGGAAAGCAGGAGGGGGGGCTTCTTTCTCTGTTCCCCCCATCCCACCCCAGACAGTTCCCCCTAAATGGGAGCCAGCTCTTCCCTAACGGAGGAGAATCTTTGTGGCTCAGGCGTGAAAGGAGGGGCCCCTGGTACTCTCTGAGCTGGGGGGCTTCCTTGCAGACGTTTCATGACCCAACTCGGGAACTTCTTCAGTGCCAGGCGGGGTGAACTTCGCTCCCTGTTTATGCAGGGCAAACTGCTAGTATATAGAAACAGGGGAGCAAACCCCCATTCCATTCCAGCACTGATGATGTTCCCTAGTTGGGTCAGGAAACGTCTGCAAGGAAGCCCCCCCCAGCTCAAAGAGCACCCATAGTTCTCCTCCTCCTCCGCTCTGCAAACCCCACCCCCTTCTAGCACTGCTGATATTATCTACTTGGCTCATGAAATGTCTGCAAGGAAAAGCCAAGCTCAGAGAGCACCAAGGACCCCAAAGTCCTTCTCCTCCTCCTCCTGCCCTGATGAGATTCCCTAGTTGGGTCAGGAAACGTCTGCAGGGAAGCCCCCGGGACCCTTCAGCTCTTCTCATCCTGGACCAGCGGGCTTTCTGTCCGATTGGGCAAGACGGGTGGGCTTCACCCCCTCCCCTCCTGGGCCGCAGAGCAGCAGGTGGACCCCAAAGTCACGGCTTGCTGAAAGGAGCTCAGGCAGGCGGCTGATTCCCTGTAGGAATCAGATGGACTAGAAGACCTCCAGGGTCCCCCTCCAACTCTGTTATTCTCCTCTTCCTTCAACAGCTCCGTTTCAGGGGGAGGGGGGAGATGGAAGCTGCTTCCCAGCCATCATCCCTCGCTTGGCACCGCTGCCCCCCACTCTGGGCAGAGGAAGCCGAGCCCATGCAGAGTGGGACACCCCCCCCATCTTTTCAGGAGCTGGGAGGGGAGGGGGCCAAAGATAGCAGGGCGGAGGTCCCAACAAGCACCTTAATGCCGACCACGATGCCCTTGTCCTTGATCAGGTCCACGAAGGGCGTGCCGTCGTCCGCCTTTTGGTACAAGGTCTCGTGGAAGAAGATGACCCCCCCAATGCATTTCTTGACCCGGCTGTCGGCGCTGAAGAGGATCTGGCGGTAGAGACGGCGGTTCTCCTCTGTGTTCTCCACCCCAATCTGGTTCAGCCGCTTGGCCATGCTGCCTGCAGGAGACGGGAAGAAGCCGGCGGGAGTTTGTCCCGCCTCCATGCTGTCCCTCCCGCCAGCCTTGGCTCCTCCCAACCACAGGCAGGCCTGACGTAGAAAGTCCCCCCCAACCTTGTGGAGAGTGAAATAATTGGGGGGATATTAAAAAAGGGAGGTCGAAACCAGCCCCGTTTCCCTGCCCCAAGCAGAAACTGAGGAGGCCAGCTTTCAGAAAGGCAGATTTGGGGATCCTTTCGGAAAGGCTGGTCAGACAGAAACTCCAGATAAGCCACAAACCAAAGGGGGACAAGATTAGCCCAGACAAACACCTAGGATTGGCATTTCCCGTTGCCTATAGGGCCAACCGTGACCTCCACGTGACCCCACTGGAATCCCACCCACTCTGGAGCCCATTTGGTCAGCTGCCCCAGAACTGCACGCTGCGGTTCTGTTCATCAGTCAACAAGAAAGTTTCTTTCCAACCAGCCTCTCAAGGGTTTTTTTCTGGCGTTTTCTCCCCAGCTTGGAACTGAACCAGATGGATTTTTCCTTCCAACCCTGACCACGATTTCTGATGCTAAGTGAAACATTTATTCAGTGAATCTTGCACACCATTTTACGACCTGTCTTGTCACCGCTGCTAAGCAAAACACCGCAGTGGTTAACTTAGTAACCCGGTCGTTAAGTGAATCTGCCTTCCTCCTATTGACTTTGCTTGTCAGAAGGTCGCAGAAGGGGATCATGTGACGAGGGTCCTAAGTGTTACTCTCAGCCACTGAAGGCTTAATCCTTCCCCACCATCCAGTTCAGAGTGGAAGAAGCTTCTTGGATGAGAAGCGAAACGTCTTCAAAGAAAAAAACCCAGAAAGTCCAGTGGACTCTTGAAAAAGAAAAAAGCACCTTTGGGAAAAAATCTCCATAGAGGAAGTCTTAATTCCTTTGTTCAGTGCAGCCGTACATTAAATGGTCACTAAGTGAACTGTTATAAGTCGCAGGCTGCCTGTATCCCAGGGGCATCTCGGTGTCAGGGCTCCGGGAGTTCCCCCCATTTAAATCATGGATCTCTAGCCGGATTTTCCAAGCTGAAAAGAAGATTTATTGGGAGTGGCATGTTGGCACAGTTTGAGTGCAGCCGGCTGTGAGGCACATCTTCATTGTCACCCTTGACCCCTGGTTTTCAACCCCCCCAGCCCCCTGGGTGTGTCGTAAATCCAGATTCTCCAATGGGACACGTCCATAGCCCAGAGCCATCAATCAGGCTCTCCAGTTAGAATTTTGCAGCAATAAACTTCAAATCACCTAGTTACTATTCTGAAAACATTTATGGAATCAGTTTGGTTTGCAACAGCTGCCATACTGCTCCCCCCTCCCTTTCTGTTGGCCGACTCTAAAAAGACCAGGAAAATATTTTATGAGTCGACACAGAGATTTTGAAGACGCGATTGCCAGCCATGAAGACTGAAATGTGGCGCTCAGTGAAGAAATCATGGTTACAGGGCTCCTTCTGCCCCGGGGTCCACCCAGCAGCCCTCACTCTTCCATTAAGGTCAGGGGTCCTCCATGGCCCTCGGGAGGAGTCCAAAGAGTCCTGCCCTCTTGGAAAACTGGGGGGCCTGCTTGAGGTATCTGGAGACTGCAGGAGAAAAGTGGGTTCAACCAGGACACCCCTTCCTTTCCCCACTGGAAGGCAATCCCACCTGGAGGAGGGCCTCCAGACCCACCCACCCCACAATGCCGGGCTGCTCAGCCCCCCCCCCCCCAACAGGCACTGCCTGCAATCCAGACCCACCTACGGATTCATCAGCTGCCAGGATGCCCTTGCCCGGGGCCACGATCCGCTGGGCGATGTCCGAGAGCACCTTCTTCTGCTCGGCAGTGAGCGCGGGGTACTGGTGGGTCATCTTGGTGGACGTTCCCTGGAAGGGCATCCAAACGTGTCACTCAACAAGGGCTATCGTGTCGTTTATCGTCTAAGATCAGGGGTGGCCCCTTTACGGCCGGTGGACTTCAACTCCCAGAATTCCTGAGCCAGCCATACATGGGAACGGCTTGTATATAGTATTACGTAAAAGTAAAACATTGAAGTTATATGTCAGAGGTCTCCTTTAAGAATAGTGGACTTCAACTCCCAGAATTCTCCAGGCAGCTTCTGGGAGTTGAGGTCCACCAGTCAGTCTCAAAGGGGCCAAGTTTGGAGACCTCTGTTGTATGTTATGACCTTATTCTATTGTGCCGAAAAGAGTTGGAAGCCAATGCTTTTCTTTCTCTTTTCCCTTTTACCCAACACTTTTTCCTCTCCCCCTTCTCCTATTTCCCCATTATTCTCATTCCTCTTCAAATTTCTGTATTTTTATATTTTGATAAACTAAGAAAAGTAACTCCAGATGTTTCCCTTTTCTCATGATTTGTGAGTGCAGGAAAAGCCTTCTCTTCTCGAGGGTAGAAAGAGAGAATAGCAGAATAACTGACTGGGAAGGGACCTTGGAGGTCTTCTAGTCCAACCCCCTGCTCAAGATGGAGACCCGAGACTAATCCAGACAACCTAGTTCCAGATTGCTTCCCTCCTTGGTTAGTTTCCATCCGCTGCTTCTTGTCCTGCCTTCAGGGGCTTTGGAAAATAAGTTGACCCCCTTCTTCTTTGTTGCATGTTGTGCAATAAGGTCACATAGTGCAACAAGTTTGGGGTTAGGGACGCCTGTCCTCACTGTGAGTTGTATGTGGGGGGGGGGTGTACGAAGGGAGGCTCAGCCAATCTCATCATACCCATGCTGTACTCTGACAATAAAAGTAAAAATAATAGTGGCAGCCCCTCAAATATTATAATTCTGCTATCGTATCACCCCTAATTCTTCTTTTCTCCAGACTAACCAAACCCAAATCTTCAAACTGTTCTTCATAGGTTTTAGTCTCCAGGCCTTTGATCCTCTTCGCTGCTCTTCTCTGCACTTTTTCCAAAGTCTCAACATCTTTTTTTTAATATCATGGCAGCCAAAACTGACCGTAATGCCCCTAGTCTGGCCTTACCAGGGCCTTATAAAGCGGCATTAACACTTGGCGTGATCTTGATTCTCTATCCCTCCATGAATACAGATGAAGGTCAGGTAAATAAACAGCGCTCTGCACGTGCTCAGAGTCACTGTGGCTGCATTCCCCCCCCCCCTGCAGTCCATAGGAGAAAACAAAACAAAACAAAACAATCCCCATTCTGCAGCATCCTTAGGAACGGTCCCCGTTGTCATGGCCACGATCATCGGCCTCTTTGTGCCCTCCTGCCAACCCGGCCTTTGTGGAACATCCATTGCGTAAACGGAGCAGAGTGGCCTATTTCGGGCAGCCGACATGCGTCCGGCCTCGTGGCCCAGCCAGGCAGATGGGAGCCCTGCCGCTGACCCCTCCCCTCCCCCCCTTAAGGCCGGCTACTGTTAATTACGATGCAGCAGGATTAGCTCCATCCCTCGTCTGCCCAAAGCGGCTTCCTGGGCGGGGCAAAGCTGCCCACCAAAGATGGGCACACACACAACGCCATTTCAGTTTTTACCAGGCTGCTGAGTCAGGTTTGCGGCCTTGGATGCCAGCTCGTCATTCTTCTCTGCTCCTGCGGCAGTTTTCTTTTGCCCTTTTTCAAACCCGCCAGGAGGTTTTGAAAGGATTCACCCCCTCAAATTCAGGGCTCTCCAGACTGGGAAACCTGAAGCCTTGTGGACCTCAGCACCCAGATTCTGAGACCTGACACCCACAAGTCTTCAAGTGGCCAAGATTGGAGACCCTTCCCCTAACTGAGGGGCTGCCCCAAAGCAGGAGGGGGTCAACTTATTTTCCAAAGCCCCTGAAGGCAGGACAAGAAGCAACGCATGGAAACTAACCAAGGAGGGAAGCAAGGAGAAACTTTCCAACAGAACAACAATTAACCAGTGGAACAGACTGCCACTAGAAGTTGTGGGTGCTCCAACACTGGAGGTGTTTTAAGAAAAGACTGGACAGCCATTTGTCTGGGATGGTATATCGGGTCTTCTGCTTGATTAGGGGGCTGTACTAGAAGACCTCCATGGTCCCTTCCTGCTCTGTTCCAATCGATCGGTTGATTCTTGCTTTCCTGTCCTTGCATTTTGACAGGGAAAAGAGAGGAGCATGACCTAGGAGAGGAAGAGGAGGGAAGACTAGTGCAAGCCAGGGAATTCTCAAAATTGGTTGGACGCGCCACAGCTGGGGGGTCGAAGGGAGATGCGCTCCAGCTCAGTCACCCTCTTTGAACATCTGGACACAGCCGGCTGGGCACTGAAAGCCAGCAACCCCCCCCCATGTCTGCCTCACTTTGGGGAGATTGTGCCCAGATGTTCCTAAGACCAAGAGACCCTCCCTGCTTAGCCAAGGCGGCAGCCAAGAGAGCCCCCTCCCACCACCGCCAGCATTAAAAGGGGGGCCAGCAGAGCCAAAAGCCAGCCGGGACCCCAGGCAGCGGTTCGTTCTCTTGACTGCTTTGGCGCCTGTACCCCCCTTCCCAGCCCCGCCAGACACCCCTTCTAGCAGCCAGGTACAGGCTTGTCCTCCTCACCGCTCACTCTAAAGCAGGAGGGTTTCCAGCCTTGGCCGCTTTAAGCCTGGAGGACTTTAACTCCCAGAATTCCCCAGCCAGTGGAGACTCTCAAGGACGTTTGTTGCAGCTCTGCCCACCCCACCCCCCCTTGCTGGTTTCAAACCAAGTCACCAGGCTCAGGATGGATGGAGACAGGCCCCCCCCATGCCATCAGAGGCCCCTGCGACCCTCGTGACCCTGGAGAGCCCTTAAGACCCCTTAATCTCCCAACAAAGGAGAATCAGGGTTGAAAGGGGAGGGGGTTTTGTCTGTCTGAGCTCGCTGGTTTTGTGGCAAGCAAAGTTTGTTTCATGACCCAACTTAGCTCTGATGATGTAGCAAGTTTGGATCTTTGAAACATCTGCAAGGAAACAACCAAACTGGGTGAGCACCATGGGCCGTGCGGTCCCCCCCTTCCTCCCCCTCTCTGCACCCCCTCCCTTCTACAGTCATGACTTCCCTAGTTGGGTCCTGAAATGTCTGCCAAAAATCCCACCCAGATCAGATAAGTTGGAAGGGACCTTGTCGGTCATCTAGTCCAACCTCCCTGCCCAAGTGGGAGACCCTCCACCATTTCTGACCGATGGCACTCCAGTCTCTTCTTGGAAGCCTCAATAATGATTAAATCCTGGTTAATAATTCTGCGTTAACAAATGGGAAGCAATCTTCGGGTCTCCAGTGAGAATTCTTCAATAATAATAGTGATGATGGAACTGTAGAATAATGTAATAATCACGGTGTATGTTAAAGAAAATGTATAATAAAATATTTTTTAAAAAAGAATAAAACTGCCCAGCTCAGAGGCCACCAACCAGGGATCCCCCGCTCCAACGCCTGAATTTCCCCACTGAAGCCGGGCCGGGAGCTTCTCTCCGGCGAGGCGCACTTGCACCCGAGTCAGCCGCTTCCCACGTAATGCGGGGGGAGGGGGGGGGCAGCAGGAGCGCCTGGAAGGATGCTTGACCCCCAGCCCACCGGCGGCAGGAGGAAGGGGCCGCCCAGGCTGCGCCTTCGGGGCTCTCAAAAGGGGTTCCCGGGACTGGCAGGACCGAGGCACCTGCGGGGGGAGACCCTCCCTGCGAAGGGCCCGCGGGGCTCCGCAGCTCCCGGGGGCGAGACGGACCCTCGGAGGGGCGGCGGCGGGGAGCGTCCGGCCGGGGGAGGGCTCGCCAACCGGGCCGTCTTACCGGGGGAGGCTGCTTTCTCCGTCCGCCGTCGGGGCTGCCTGCGCGGCTTGTGCGGCGCCGGGTCTCGCGCGGGGCTGAAAAGGCGCTGCCGGTGCCGCAGAGCTACGTGACCGAGGGGGGCGGGGGAAGGGAGGGGAGGGGCCAGACGGCGGCCAGAAACCTCTCCCCCCCCCCCCCCGGGAAGGCAGCCGCTCCGGGGCTGGAAGCATCCCGAGGACCCCTCCTCGCCTTTCCCGGCTCCCAGGCCCTCAGACGCCGCAGGGGCGCAGCCGCCCGGGGAGGGCGCCTCTGAGCGCGTGCAGAGTGCTGGCCCCTTCCCCGCGTTGGCCGCCGTCTTCGGAGCGGGGCGTCCCCTGTAGCCGAGGGGCTGCCCTGCGGAGACGGCGCAGAAGGCTCGGGGCTGGTTCAAACGGGCTGGCACGGACGCCCTCCTCATGCCTGCCCTGGGTCGGGGGTGGGCTAGATTCTCTCTAAAGCCGCCTTCCTTCCGCCGCTC
The DNA here is from genome assembly GCA_004320025.1 of Laticauda laticaudata. Lineage (NCBI taxonomy): Eukaryota > Metazoa > Chordata > Lepidosauria > Squamata > Elapidae > Laticauda > Laticauda laticaudata. The sequence continues at coordinate 50,603 of BHFT01040030.1, forward strand.
CTTCGTGCTGGACCCTCAAAGGCCCGCAAGCCGTGGCTGGCGGGCTCAGCGCCGGGGCTGCAAAATCCGAAGCCCCCTTGCGCTTCCTCCTGGTCGGGCAGCCGAGGGAAGGGGGCACATAGGCAGAGGCTTTGCCCCGCGCACTGCCTGCCACCCTTCCCGCAGGAGCTGCCCCTGCCCAGGGCGCCCCTTGCCCTTCTCAACACCTCCCAGGCAAGCGGATGCCCAGCGCCAGCAGTTGTGGCCGGTGCCCAGGTTCCCCACCTCTGTTGCAGGCACTGCCCAATTGCTCCTGGGCATAATTCGGACTGCTGGTGGGGGCACCCGCCTGATGCAGGACCACCTGTCTGAGAAGGGGCCATCAGGTGCGTTTGTCCGGTTGGGCCAATCCTAAAAGCTCCCTCCGAGAGATGGGGGGGGGCTTTTCCCCCTACACCAAAGATGCCAGTCTAATTTGCTCCCAACTTCCCCTGAAGGCCTTGAAAACAGAACTCTGCCCAAGGGGGGGTTGAGGGCTGGCCTCCCTCCCCGCAGAATTACGTCCCCTGGAGAGTTTTATTGATAAAACCGTTCATTTAGTTTTATGGGCGACTCTTGACTGCAATGCGCCTCGACTGAAGGACGGGGCGTCCTCGACTTAACCACCTCAGCGGAGCCCAAGACAGCTAAGTAAGTTTTGCCCTATTTTACAACCTAATGTCTACTTGTAAAACATTCCTACACTTGTTTCCAAGTTGGCATAAGAAAGAGGGGGAAGGACTGGAGAAGCATATGGCAAATTAATTCCAACTTTGTCTTTAAAAAGATTGCAATTGAAGCTTTTGCCCCGAAAAAGTTTCATTGGAGAACATGATAGATAACACCTAGCCCGTGTGTTTAATTGGAGAAACTGATTTATGGCACACGGGGGAAAACCAGGGCACAGGTGACTGTAATTACCTGCGCCAGAATCGGCTTCATGCAGGTCATGCCAGCATGTCGCTCCTAATGAATCCTTTGAAGTTTTTTGAAGTTGGGCTCATGATTTAATTAAGGCAATCCCTGGAACCCTGGCACCTGTCTTGCCACAGTTGTTCAGTGAATCATGCGGTCGTTAAGTGAACCTGGCTTCCCCATTGCTGGGCAGAGGGTCACAAAAGAGGATCACGTGACCTCAGGACACGGCAACCATCACACGTGCCAAGTGGCTGAATTTTGATCACGTGTGTATGTGTTGCTCCAACAGTTGTATGAAAACCAGCCAAAAATCAGTTTTTTTCAGTGTTGTTGTAATTTCCACAAAACAAATGGTTATAAGCTGAGGACTACTTGCATATCCTGCCACAAGTCTTGGGAAATTCAGCAGACACAAGTAGTGTGTCAACTCATAAAATATTTCTCTGGTCTTTTTAGAGTGGCCATAACAGAAAGGGAGCGGGGAGCAGTGGGGCAGCTCGCAAACTGAAAGCGCATTCCAACAATGTTTTTTCAAAGATAGTAACTAGGCGACTGAACTTTCTGCTGTGCAAAATTCTAACTAGAGAGCCTGATTGATGACTCTGGGCTATGGACGTGTCCCACTGGAGAATATGAATTATGACACACCCAGGGGGTGGGGGGAGACCAGGGTCAAGGGGGGCAATGAATTTTGTGTTTCAGAGTCGGCTGCACCCAGGCAGTGCCAGACAGTTTAACTCCCCAGAAATCCTTTTGAAGTTTTGGAAGTTTGGCTCGAGACTCGTGATTTAAATGGGGGCAGCTCCTTGGAGCCCAGGCAGGTAGTCCCCGAATTCCAACTGCGATTCTGCCCAAAATTTATGCCGAGAACTTAGTTGAATGGGTTTTGACCCATTTTACGATGTAACCTGCCACAGTTGTAAAGCGAATCACTGAACAAAGGTCAGTGGTTAAGTCAGGGAACACGGTTATTAAGCCAATCTGGTTTCCCCATTGACGCTGCAACCGTCATAAATGAGAGTCCGTTTTCAAGCACCTGAATATAAACCACGTGATGGTGGAGGGATGCTGCAACGGCCACAAGGCCGATGAACGGTCACCAGTCATTTTTTTCAGGGTCTTTGTAACTTTGGTCACTAAGTTAACCCGCTTGAAGTCGAGGACCGCCTGCATTTAGCTCCAAACCGCAGAAGCAACTAACTAACCTCTCCGTGCATTAAACCTGGGATCAAACTTTGCATCTGGATCCCTATCACCAGAAGCCCGATTGGAACAGGGTCTCCCACCTTGGCCCCTTTAAGACTTGGGGACTTCCACTCCCAGAATTGGTTGGAGCTGACTGTGGAATTCTGGGAGCGGAAGTCCACCAGTCAAAAACGGGCCAGCGTTTGCCACCTGTTTCCGGCAAACCCAGGGGCACCTCTGCTTAGTGTTTACAAGCAGTTGTATGCCAACCCAGAGCAGGAAAACAGCAAATGCAGGAGGAGGCGGAAGATTAGCTGCCCCACCTGGAGGTGGCAGGAAAAGGGGGCGTCTCCTCACATGGGCTTGGTTGGATGCGGCCTACAATTGGCCCAAATTGGTGGAGAGAGGAAGAAGGGGGCAGGAGGGGGCAAGGAGGGAGAAAGTGGGAATAACTCTTATTTTCCCTAAGGACTCCCAGAGCTGCTTTGGGTGGAAAACAAAAGCTTCCATCATTTGTGCCAGTTGCGAAGTCCAGCCCAGCCAAATTGGCAGCAGGAGGGCTGGCCTCATGCCCAGGAGGAGGGGAGGGGGCTCCCTCTGGCCAGCCATGCCCAGCAGACCCTCCCAAGGCAGCTGCCAAAGCCCCCGCCCCCCCCACCGCTCAGGGGCAGAAAGTGGCAGCCGGAATCTAGGCTGCGGGTAGGGAGGGGTCCCAAGTAAAGCCAGGCCACTCAGCCTCCCCCCCCCCCATCCAGAGAAGTGGGGGCAGCACCATGAGGGCATCAGAGCAGGCCAAGGGAGAGATGGATGCCAAAGAAAAAAGTCGGGGAGGGGGAGAGGCAGCTGGGTTTGTAAACCCCCCCCCTTTGAAAGAAGGAAACTGGTCGATGCCCTAAGGGAGAGACCCCTCACCGACCCCCCTTAAAATGCCAGCCAATGAAAGGGCATCCTGGGGGGGCTTCTTAGGCTGAGGACAGCAATGGGGTGGGGTGGGGGCTGTGCTATTTTCCCCCAATAGCAAATAGCTGTGATTCCACCCCCAGCCCCAGAAACCTCTCTGCTGCCCCCACCCACAAGCTGCCTTCCCTTTTCCCAGGCAAGACTCTGGGCTGTAGCCCTCACGCCCCCCGCTTCCCCCAATCTCTTTCTTAGAAGATCCTGGTTGCAAGGAAGGCTGGGTTAGTCTGACCAAGGGGGGGGGAGGGGGGTCTTTGAGCCCCGACTAAACTGGGGCCCTCAAATCAGGGGTCTCCAAACGTCTGTGTGTGTGTGTGTACTTCAGCTCCCAGAATCCTCCAGCTGCGTCCAAGGCCCCGACTCCTTCAGCCAGCGATGCGCGACCTGGCGCCCTTGGGAGACCCCTGCCCCAAATGAAGCTTCCAAAGGGAGCTGCCAGGGGAGCCAAACCAGAGCATTTCTGATTTTCTCCCCTGTGATGCTATGAAAGGCTCCAGAGATGGGATGCATGGGGTGGGCAGCCTCTGGCCCCCAAAAGGGCGGGGGACACACAGTTTCCCACCTCCCGAACTGTCTCTGGAGCTTCTCTGGCCAAGCCGGGAGCCAGGACTGAGCAAAACTTGGGGTCAACTCTGGCAAATCAGCTTCTAAGGCACAGGTCCCCAACCTTGGCCACTTTCAGACTGGTGGACTTCAACTCCCAGAATTCCCCAGCCAGCATAGCATAGGGACCTTGGAGGTCAATTAGTCCAGCCCCCTCCTCAAGCAGGAGATCCACTGGTCTGAAAGTGGCCAAGGTTGGGGACCCCTGGTCTACAATAACACAAAGCCGAGGACGTCACCGCTGGAAGCAGAGAGACAAACTGCCCAAGCCTTGCAAACATAACAGTATTTACAACAAAGGTGAACAAACTCTCGCTCTTCAGTCAAACAAATCACAAAGGCGCTGGATCTCAGCGAGGCTGGACACTTCAGCTGGCAACGTGGAGAGGGCCTGGAGGGGAAACAGGAGAGCTACATTCAGGCCACTGAGCTCCGGCCTGCAACAACCATGTGAAAAACAGCAGAGGGGGAGGGAGTGGGGGAACACCCTTCTCTCCGGGGGTCTTGAACCCAGGGCTGACAGCAGGACTGTTTCTGGCGAGGCCGACCCGCCAGGCATTTGGGGCTCAGAAAGCTGCAAGTTTGGCTGAAGGTGGTGGCAGCCGTTCCCTTAGCCAGCAGGTGGAAGAGAGCATATGAATCTTGGAAAGTAAGAACTGGAAGGGACTGTAGAGGTCATCTAGACCAGAGGTCGCCAACAGCGGTCCGTGGCCCACTGGTGGTCCGTGAGAAAATTTTGGTGGGCTGCAGAGAAATCTCACCCCCAGAGCCCCCCCCAAGCAATTAATCCAGGCTGCGCCGAAACACAAAGCTGCGCTGCCCACATGGCCCGTAGGAACCCACCCACCCACCCCTTTCTCTGCAAACTTGCGGGCTAACTTGCTATTTTTCCTGTCTTTTTCCCTGACCCTCAGCTGTTCTGCTGTGCCAGGAGATTTAGATTAACTAGAAAGAGGAAATGGTTGGACTTCTTGCTTTCTCGCTGTCTTTCGACCTTCGGCTCTGCTTTTAAGCAGAGCCGAACCTCCCTTAGGACTGAAGGTTCTATTATTCAGTGCAGACTCACAAGTGACAGACTCAGGTAGCCGATGGCAGATAGATGGATCACTGAATGATTCTGTGAGCAACTCCATCTGCCTGCCTGCTTTGCCTGATTGTGGGTGAAAGTTGCTCTTTTTTAAATAAAAAATCCAATATTTATGTAAATATTTATACTATTTACATACAAGCCATGCCCAGCCAGTCACATGACCAAGCCACACCCACAAATTAGGCCAGGCCCACAGAACCAGCTAGTGGTCCCTGGGATTTAAAATTATTTGGAGTTTGGTGGTCCCTGAGGTCCAAAAGGTTGGCAACCTCTGGTCTAGACCTCCTGTTCCTATCCCCAAATGGTGGCCATCCAGCGGCCATTTAAATCTTGTCCCCCCCCCCCAAAAAAAGAACAGTCACTATGATTCTGGGCAGAATCATCTATTCGAGGGGTCTCCAAGCTTGGCCCCTTTAAGACTTGTGGAGTTCAACTCCCAGAATTCCCCAGCCAGCTTTGAAGGAGGGAGGATTGTGGGGTCCCTGATGCTCTGGGCTGGGTGGTTTTCTTGCAGACCTTTCATGACCCAACTAGGGAACATTATCAGTTGTAGAAGGGGCTGAGGGATGTGGAGTAGAGTAGTAGGAAAAGGAATGAGGGGTTCTTGGTGCTCTCTAAGCTTGGTTGTTTTCTTGCAGACCTTTCATGGCCCAACTGGGGAACATTATCACTGCTAGAAGGGAGTGGGGTTTGCAGAAGAGGGGAGGAGGAGGAAGAAAAAAAGGACTGTGGGGTCCTTGGGGCTCTCTGAGCTTTGGTTGTTTACTTGCAGACGTTTCATGAGCCAACTAGGGAACATCATCAGTGCTAGAAGAGAGTGACATTTGCAGAGTGGGAGGTCTTAAAGCATGGTGGCTGGGGAATTCTGGGAGTTGGAGTCCACAACTCTCAAAAGTGGCCACGGTTAGATATCCCTGCCCTACATGAAGCTTTTAATTTCCTGGGTAGGTGCCAACTGCACTCAAAACAAGAGGACTAGCCCCTTCGGTGTCCCAAGGGACTGGAACCCGGGCTGGAGACCTCAACATTTGTCCCCAAACCAATTGCTCCTTCTGGCCCTTCTTGGAATAAAACCAGGGTCAGGCTGCTGCTCGGCTGGACGTCCGCCTGCCCCCAGGACACTCACCTGCTTCAGGTCCGCCTCCACCTTTTGCTGGCGTTGCAGCCGGTGCTGGGCCTGGCACAGCCGCTCCTCCAGGCACCTCACCTGTGGGCACAACCCCCAGAGGGGGCAGTCAGGGTGGGAGTTGAAGGTTGGCCCAGAGGCGGGGGGGGGGACCCCAGCCCACACTTACCTGCTTCACGTGGCCGGTCAGGACCTTTGTGTGCTCGGTGTCCTTCTGCAGAAGCAGCNGGGGGGGGGGGGGGGGGGGTTGAGAAGCACCCATGAGCCTGGAGAGGGGGGCATCTGGGCATGCGCAGAGTGCCTGCTCTGCTCCACGAGCCTGGAAGGACTTGTGGTTGGTACTGACCGCGATTTAGCAGGCGGTCAAGCTGTTTGCACAGGAAAGAGATTCCACGCTGGCAGAATTTATAGCATTTGTTCAATGACCGTCCGAAGCAGAGGCCTCCAAACTTGGCCCCTTTAAGGCTGGTGGGCTTCAGCTTTGCTGGCTGGAGAATTCTGGGAGTTGAAGTCCACCAGTCTTAAAAGTAGCCAAGTTTGGGGACCCCTGAAGTTACAACGGCACCAAAGAAAGAGACTTACGACCCGTTTTCACATTTACGACCTTTGTCGCACCCTGTGGGCATGAGGTCAAAATTCGAATGCTGGGCACCTGGCCTGAATTGATGACACTTGCGGTGTCCCAGGGCAGGGTGTCAACACAAATGGAAGCCCCAAATTTCTGTTCCTAAGTGAGGCAGTTGTTTCGCTGTCACGACCTTTCTTGCCACCGTTGCTCAGTGAATCCCGAACTTAGTCACACGGTGGTTCAGTGAATCTGGCTTTTTTTATTCATTTTATCTACTTGTCAGAAGGTCACTAAACATGACTCTGGGACACTGCAACCGTCATAAATGTGAGTTACTTGCCAAGTTTCCGAATGCTTCAACGTGCAAAAAGGTCATCAGCCACTTTTTTTCAGTGCTGCAAGTCTTGACTACCTGGAGTTCAAGCATCTTGTTCTAGTGTTGTGGTTCTCCGGCAGCAGGTGGGGACGGCTGAGGCCTCGGACTCAAGTGAGGGGCCTGCGTGCGAGGCAGGGATGGGGCCAGGACCATCCGGGGGTGGAGGGCTGCCTTTGGAGCTTGTGGGGGCTGGCAGCAGTGAGGAAGAGGCCCCCGAGGAGCCTGTGCCCAGGGTGGGCGCGTGCAGGGCTGCTCGAAGGAAAGAGCAGCTGCAGCAGCACGGGCGACTCGGGAGTAAGGCTGCAAGGTGACGGCCCCTCCCTTAAGAGATAAAATCCAGCTGAGAAACCGGAGTTCTGTGCAGGAAGCAAAGACATTTTTGCACTCGAGCCTTGTGGACGTTTGGACTCTTGGTTTGCGTTTGGAAACTCTTTGTGTTTGAAATACTTCTTGGCAACTTTATCTCCTGTTCTTGGCAGCCTTGCATCAACTTGCATGGCTCGTTCTTATCACAGACCATTAGTTTGAAGCAGCCTTTGAACCGGGAAGGAAAGAATCATGAAAAAGGTTTTGCTGTTACCTCCATTTGGTGTTTGTTTCCTGGGAACAAGGTTTGGATCAGAACATCTAGATGAGAGATGACAGGCCAGAGGTGGGCAGGTATGTCCCCCTTACGACCTGTGGAGTTCAACTCCCAGAAGGCTGGCTGAGGAATTCTGGGAGTTGAAGTCCACAGCCATAGGGTAGGAGATGACCAGGCTGAGCCCAATGGAGGGGGTCATAATTTCTAAGGTATTAAGATTTAGAAACTGACCAGTAGCTGCACGATGCTGTGAAGCTGATGTAAGTCTGGCTGATGTAACAAGAGTGATTCAGCAGAGTATGGGTCTTTCCCTTTAAGGCTGGAGAGTAAACATGCCCTTTAAGAGGTGCATATATAAAAGGTAGCCATTATAGGGTGGGGTGGCCAGTGCAGAAGTTCTCTGTGTGTTAGGAAGAAGAAAAGCTTGCTTGTAAAGGTATTTCGCCTACCACGTGTATATTGTCTGTATATGCCTGTCATATATTAAACCACTGTTAATGTCTAAGTCTCTGTGTGCTGTGTGTTGCTCCTGGGTTGTCTCATACAGGTAGTCACGCCGCCAAATAATTCTCGAGTCCCTTCGTGCCCGCAAGAGGTCAAAGTCCAGCCCAACTTGAATGCCTTTCTTATCTTCCGCTCATTTGCCTTGACTGTTAGTTGGCCAGATTCTTGTAGGGAGCTTAAGCTGGCAATCAGTTTTGATAAGCATTTGATTTGCCTGGCACCCACCTGTGTTCCAGACAGGAGGGCACCCCGAGAACCTAAGCATGGGCTGGAATTACGGCCCCAGCAAGGGTCCCCAGAGCCAGGACCGGTCCAACCCGCCCTTCCAACCCTTAGCACCTCCTGCCGCAGCCAGATCTTCTCCTGGGCATCAGGGCGTTGGCTCCCACTCATTTCCTCCCAGAGAGTGGTGGCGGCCATCTCTGACTTCTGGAGCTCCAGCTTCAGCTGGGCCACCTCCTCCCGCAGGGTCTGGGGGGAGAAAGGCCGGTCAGTCGCTGGCGTGGCAGGGCAGGGAGCCCAATAGCCCCAAGCTGCCCCCCCCGCCACGTACCGCTACTTCCCTCTTCTGATCGCTCAGCTGGCACTGCTTCTCCTCCTGCTGGCGCAGCAGCTCCTGCAGCTCCTTCTCGCTCTGGGGGTGGGGAGAAAGGAGGGTCTTTGGGGCAGCCGAAGCCCGCCCAACCTTTGTGTGGCTGGGGGACACGACAAGCAGGCCCCCACTGCCCCTTCCAAGGGCTGAAGACGGAGGGCCCCAGGATGCAGGTGGCCTGGCTAGATGACCTCTGGAGGCCTCTCTGAGAATCCCAGCTGGGAAGGGCCCTGCTAAACCCCCCAAGACTGGACTCTACTGAAATACTTTTAATCACAACATCAAAATACAAACTTCAAAGGAAAAAAAAAACATACAAGAACAAAGCAAAACCAAACTCTGCTGCCTGGAGAATTCTGGGAGTTGGAGTCCCAAGTCTTAAAAGTTGATGATGGGATTCTGGGAGTTGGAGTCCCAAGTCTTAAAACAGGGGTTCTTCAACCCGGACAGCGTTGATAAGACTTGTGGACTTCAGTTCCCAGAACCCCCTCTCCAGTCATGCTAGCTCAGGAATTCTGGGAGTTGAAGTCCACAAGTCTTATCAACGCTGTCCGGGTTGAAGACCCTTGTTTAAAAGTCGCCACGTTTGCACAGCAGGGTGTCCCAGGCCACGCGGCCCCCTCCCCAGCACACCTGGATTTTCATGTGCAGCACCTTCCTGAGCTTCATTTGGGCGGCTTGGGCGGCATCCATCTCTGCCTGGTGCTGCGTTTGTGAGGTTTGCAGCTGTTGCTCCAGCTGCAAACTGCCGGGAGAAAGGGAGCTCAGAGCAGGGCTGCTTCCGCCCCGGAGAAGGGCTAGTAGGGCCCTCCCTGCAGCCAGCGGCCCCGCCAAGGCTCACCTCTGCCCCCGCAGCTCTCCTACGTGTCCTCGGCAGCCCTGGGCGAGGAGGTGGAGTTGCTCCATGGCCAGGCGCAGGTCCTGGGTGCGAGTGGCCAGCGAGTCTTTAATCTCTGCAGAGTCCGGCCAGGAAAGGAGGTTAGGGAAAGGGGTTGCCCCCGAGCAAGGAGTCAGAATAATTAGAATCAGAGTTGGGAGGGACCCTGGAGGCCGCCTAGCCCAACCCCCTTGCTCTTCTTACAAATCCCCAGCGATGGAGCACCCACAACGCCCACAGATTGATTCATTAATTAGCAGAATCACAAGAGTTGGGAGGGACCCTGGAGGGAACAGATAACAGATGATCAGAGTTGGAAGGGACCTTGTAGGTCATCTAGTCCAACCCCCTGCCTAAGCGGCAGACCCTACACCATGTCCTCCAGGGATGAAGCTCCCACAACTTCCTGAGGGCAACTTTTGTTCCATGGGTTGATGGTTCTCCCTGTCAGAGGTCAGTTTCATCATCATTCCTTGTCTGGGCCTAGCTTTGACCCCCTTCTGCCACCTCCTCTCCTGGGCAGGCCATCAAATTTACTGGAAGATGCTCTGCGACTGTCTCCTGGTCACTTCTCTTCCCTAGACGCAGCCAGGCCCAGTTCTGCAACCCGTCCACTTTATGTTTTATCTCCAGTCCCCAACATCATCCCTGGTTGCCCTTCTTCATGCCTCTTTCCTTTTTTTTATAGTGTTGTGGACGCGAACTGGGTTGTAGTACTCCAGGTGTGACTTACTAAGGACTTTTATAGAGGGGTATTACCGTCCGCTCCTTCTTGATCTCTGATTGTCTCCCACTCTGTTAAGTGCGATTTAGGATTGTTCATGGGCTTTTTGCGCTGCTGCTGCAATCACGGCTGGATAACCATATTTAACCTGGTTGTCCACTGAGACTACAATAGACCGGAGATCCCCTCCGATGAATCCAGTTCCTGCTCTTCAGCCCATTTGATGAACCAGTCCATATGTGAGATCTTTGGTTTGTTTCTTGCCTAAGTGGAGTTGAGTCGATTTCTTTTCTCCGTGTTAAGGAATTTCTCATCAGTGTCATGATAGGGAAATTCAAGGGTTCGAGTCTGATCAGGGATCTGCCTGTGGAAAATCTTGATTCTATCTTCTGGGGTGTTGGCTACTTAGCTGTAGCGAGTTAGGTATGGCATCTGCAAATTATGGGTAAGGTTCCCCTTGGGCTATTCTACTTCTTAACTGTGGCTTTCCAGCGCCCTGCTCAAGCAGGAGACCCCCCCCCATCCAGAACCAGGGGTTCTTATCACCTGGCCCCCCCCCCCCCCCAGACCAGGGTTCTCCCACCTTGGCGCCTTTAAGACTTGGGGACTTCCACTCCCAGAATCCCCCAGCCAGCAAAGTCCCCAAGTCTTAAAGGGGCCAAGGTGGGAGACCCCTGCCCTCTTCCAATCAGGACAAGTGGCTATCCAGTCTCTTCTTAAAAACCTCCATCTTTGGAGCCCCGACAACTCCCAGTGGCAAGCCGTTCCACTGGCCAATCGTTCCTACCTGAGAGCTGGGGAGGGGGCGCCGGAGCTGCGCGCATAAATGCGGTGGTCTCGCTCCAGAGGCCGGGGGTCTTTGGGGCTGAAAGAGAGCGAGATTTCCTCCTTGGAGAAACTGCCCCAAATAGCAGACCTTGAATTGAAGCAGTTCTCAACTTACAACCAGCGACCATTCGAAGTGGCGTCATTGGAAAGAGGGCTGACTTATGGCCGTTTTTCACACTCGCGACCACTGCAGCCTCCTCCCAGGGTCACATGATCAAAACCCAGACTCTGGGCAACTGACTTGTATTTATGACAGACGCAGTGTTCCTGGGGGGTCATGGGAATCCCCTTTTGCAACCTTCTGATCAGCAAAGTTAAGGGGGGGAGGAGCTGCATTCGCTTAATGACCGTATAACTAACTTAAGAGCTGCAGTGATCCACTTAACAACGGTGGGAAGAAATGTCACAAAATGGGGCAAAAACTCACTTAACCAGGGAAATTTGGAGCTCAGTAAGTCAAGGACTATCTGTACAAAGGCAAATACCCAGAGGAGGTTGCCAGGATTATGGCACTTAACCCCATTTCAATTCTGAGTCTCGAGCCCAACTTCCAAAGGATTTATTGGGAGTTAAAAGGTCCGGCACTGCCGGGTGTATCCTAATTCATATCCTCCAATGGGACACATCCATAGCCCAGAGTCATCCATCAGGCTCTCCAGTTAGATATTTCTGCAGCAGAAACTTCAGTCACCTGGTTACTATCTTTAAAAAAAACACTCGCTTTCAGTTTGCAAACAGCCGCACTGCTCCCCCCTCCCTTTCTGTTGGCAACTCCAAAAAGACCCTAGCAATATTTTATGAATTGAAATATTTTTTGAGAAATATTTCATGAGTTGGCAGAGGCCTCCTTCCGGGATCGCTCACCTCTCTGGGACGCAGCTCGAAGGACGCTCTCCACCAGGGAGACCCCCGGGCGGTGGGGGGTGTGCCGGGCTGGGGTGCGTGTGCTGCTGTGGGGGGCCACTTGGGCTGCCTGGGAACAAGCCAGAATTGAGACATCCCCCCCCCCCCCCC
>BHFT01040030.1:62578-88098 GCA_004320025.1 Laticauda laticaudata
CCCCCCCCCCCCCACACACACACAATGCATGAGAAAACCGGGTTGCCACCCCCACGGCCAGAAGAAGGGGCCCCTCCTACCTCGCCTGCTCTGGCCGTCTGCAGAATGTCGGCAGCCTCCAGGAACCGGGTGTGGAGACCCCCCAACTCCCCCACGGCCCGGGAAAGCCCCTCCAGGCCCGCTTGGGTGTCCTGCAGCTCGGCCCTGGCGCTGCCCAGCTCTGCGCGGAGGGACTCCTGCTCCTGCCTGGGGAGGGGGAAGGGTTGGGAAAAAGAAGAGGTCAGAGGTCGGGCTCGGCTGCCCACCCCGAGGGGCTCTGAGAGGCAGGGGGTGTGGGAGCCCGGCCCTTACTGGAGCTTCTGGCGGGCATCCTTGAGGTCCTCCAGCTGGCTGCCTCGTTCCCGGAGAGCGGCGAGGCTGGCCTTCAGCTCTTCTTCTGTCTCGCTCAGCTGGCGGCGGGCAACCTCGTTCTCCTGTTCAAGAAACTGCGGGGGGGGGGGAGTGGGGTAGAAGGGCACCCCAAAATAAGGCCCATGGCAGCCCAGGTCTCCCCCCCTCCCCCTCCCAGCTCCCCTGCCAACCTACCTCCCGGCAATCCGAGGCCTCCCGGGAGTCGCGCTGGGCGTTGTCCCTCTCCTGCTGCGCCCGCTGCTTCTCCCGTGCCAGCCTGTGGAAGAGAAGCCCCCACCCCAAGCCAAAGTTAGGGGAGGGGGCTCCCTGCCAGAGGCACCCCCTTCCCCCCGCAAAGCTGCCCCGTCGTTGGATGAATCCGGCCGGCTGAGTTTATACAACACCGGAGTAGCCCAAAACTGGTGGGAAAGCCAGGACGGGTCCTCGACTTACGACCAGAATCCAGAGCCCAGAGCTTCGGTTGCTAAGCGAGACCGTTCTCTAAGCGGATTTCTGCCCCGTTCCATGACCTTTCTTGGCACAGTGGTCGTACAGTGAATCTGGCCTGTCAGAAGGCCACCAAAGGGGATCACGTCACCCCGGGACACTGCGACCGTCATAAATATGAGCCGGTTGCCTAATTTTGATCAGTGGGAGGCCACAATGGTCGCCAGTGTGGAAAAACAGTCCTTTTTTTCAGTGAAGTTGTAACTGTGGATGGTCACTAAGTGAACCATCGTTAAGTCGAGGACTACTTCTGTCCAACGGGCGAACCACCAAGGGTGAAATGCAAAACGTGTTCAGGGTTTCACTGCCCCCCACCCAAAACGACCACGGGTCTTCACAGCGGATTCCTCCCCAAAAGCCCCTAAGTCTCCCCATACTTTCTGGGGGGAAGGGGTTGCCTCTGCCCCCCTCGACTCCTGGGGGGCTCAAGTCCAACCCCCAGGGAAGGAACTAAGGGGGGCAACCCTTGTGAGAAGGGGCCATTTAGGGTGGGGGTCTCTTTAGCCAAGATTGGGGTAATCCAACCGTGGCCCCTTTAAGACCGGTGGACTTCAACTCCCAGGACTTGATTCGTATATTTTTAATGAATTAAATATTTCTTTTTTTTTTTGTAAAAAGTTTTTTATTTTTATCTTTTACAAACATCTCTTTTGGTGAACAATGTGGCTTCAGGTTTTTACATTTCCATGCAAACATGACCGTAATTACATATTTATCTTTCCTACTCAGTTTCTTATCGTTACATTTTCCATTTTCTGTGAATTTTCACAAATATTCTTATATTTTCAGACTTATTTTATCCATTTTCAATGAATTAAATATTCTATTATCCACTTGTATAAGATAATGAGGAAATTTGATAATTTTGGCTAAAAGAAAATTAGACAAAAAATGTATTTGTATAAAAATGAGAAGTTAAGGGGAAGGAAGCACACTGAAAACAGAAATATATGTAACGGAAGCAAATATAATAATGGAAAGAGGAACTATTAAGGGATAACCACAAATTAAGATGAAATTTAGAATGATTAATGAAATGATATGAATAGACTAAAGTGTAAACATGTAGAATATATGATTAAGGAAGATAGAGAATGAATAAAAATAAAAAGGCTGACACAAAGGAATTTATGAGAATATAAAGAAGAAAAAAATGATAACAGATAATGAAGTGATGTTAGAAAGTAGTATTTGTGACTATAGATATGACTGATTTAAAATGTAAAGCACCTGGAACCACGCTGTTCTTGCAAAGATGTATTTAAATCGTTAAAAAATAAAAAACGTTTTGGCACAAAAAAAAAAAAAAAAGCCCTGTGGACTTCAATTCCCAATTGAATNGAAAAAAAAAAAAAAAAAGCCCTGTGGACTTCAATTCCCAATTGAATTCTTGGGGAATTCTGGGAGCCGAAGTCCACAGGTCTTAAACCAGGGGTCACGGCTGGTAAATAATTCCCAGGTGAACTCAAAGAAGGCTGATGTTAGTCCGTCCGGAGGTGGTGCAACAGCTGGAGTCCTGGGTGAAAACGTCTGGGGGAAAGCAGCCAAGCGGGACCCCCATCTCACCTCAAGACTCACCTGGCGACCTCGTCCTGCAGCTTCTGGATGGCTGCCGCCTTCTCCTCCAGCCGCTGGGTGAGCCCCAGCCGTTCCTCCTCCTGCTGCTCCAGCTGCTCTTCCGAGGACGCGACTTTTTGCACAGCGGCCTGGAGGTCTGTGGGCAGAGGGCAGAGGTCGAGCTCCCCCCCACCCTCGGTGGGAAGACCCCCCCCTTTAGAAAGCGGCTTGTCCTGCCCCCCCGGCGAGTCGGCTCCGGTCTCCACCACCTGTGGTCAAGAGCCCCAGGAGCAAAGCTTTTGCCACTTCTCTGCTCCAGGCGCAGCCTTGCTGGGCCCGTGCCACAATTCCCAGCACCTGCTTTGAACTGGGTGCAAGGCTGGTGCCCATCGCGGGGCGGCTCACCTCGGTCCAGCCGCGTGTTGGTCTCCACCAGCTCGTTCACCCGACCCAGTGCTACAACCAGCTCTACCGTCGTCTCCTCCAGCTTCTGGCACACCTGCAGACGTCCATGGAGGGCATGGGCTTTGTAGTCCCTGCCTGTCTGAGGCCGTCTGCCACGACAGCGGGACCCTCCAGGCGGTGAGCCCAGTCCTGCTCCATCCTGCACCCCCCTTTCCCAAAGGGCCGTTTTGCCAACGGGGGGGGGGCAGGAATGGTGGGGAGGGGGAGGTCCAGGAGACCCCTGCTAAAGGGGGACAAGAGGGGGGCACCCTGCATGCACCCCACCCCTTTCCTGCAGAGGGGGCACCTTCCAGGGTCCGGATCCTTAGAAGGTACACTAGTTATGCAGAATGATTGATGGGAAGGAGTGAAAGCAGCTCAAAGGATACAAGTAAGTCCTTGACTTCCGACCGCAATGGAGCCCAAAATTGTGTTACGAAGTGAGACATCTGTCAGGCGAACTTTGCCGCATTCTAACGACCTTTCCTGGCCACAGTTGTTAAGTGGATTGTATCTGTTGTTAAGTGGGTGACATGGTTGTTAAGTGGATATGGCTTCCCACCATTGGCTTGCAAAAGTGGATATCCCGGGACCCCCCGGCAGGAACACTGCAACCATCATAAATACAAACAAGTTGCCTGATCATGTGACCACAGGGATGCCGCAATGGTTGTAAGTGTGGAACATGGTCATAATAAGCCAATTTTTTCAGTGCTATAATTTCAAACAGTGAAAGTCAACAGAAGAAATGAGACTCACTTCACAAACCGCGTTGCTGACTTAACTCCTGCAGCAATTAACTTAGCAACCATGACAAGGAAGGCTGTAAAATGGCACAAAACTTACTTAGTGACTGTCTCGCTTAGCAACAGAAATTTCAAGCTCCATTTGTGGTCGTAAGCTGAGGACGACCTGTACATTTGGTACAGCAAAGTGGTAGCACAACCCAGGTGGGTCTCATAAGTGCGGAAGCAGCCCTCCCAGTCCATTCTGCAGCCCCCCGACCCCTTCCCCCCCAAAAAGGGCCCCCTTGCCTCTTGGTGCCGGGCGCTTTCAGTCTGGGCAGCCTTCACCTCCTCCGCCATCTTCCGGTGGACCAGCAGGCATTTGCCGATGATGCTGCGGTAGCCTTGGTACTGTGGGGTGGGGGGGAGACCGAGAAGCCCCCCCGTCAGCGCAGGGAGGTGTCAGGAGTCCAGCAGTTCCCCCCATTTAAATCCTGACTCTCGAGCCAAACTTCCAAAGGATTTACTGGGAGTTAACATGCCGGCATTGCCTGGGTGCAGCCGACTCCGAGGCACATCATTCACTGTCACCCTTGACCCTGGTTTTTGCCCCCCCATCCTGGGTGTATCGTAATTCAGATTCTCCAATGGGACACGTCCATAGCCCAGAGCCGCCAATCAGGCTCTCCAGTTAGATATTTCTGCGGCAGAAATTTCGGTCACCTAGAAACTATCTTTGAAAAAACATTTATGGAATGCACTTTCGGTTTGCAAGCTGCTGCACTGCTCCCCCCTTTTTTTCTGTTATGGCCACTCTAAAAAGACCAGAGAAATATTTTATGAGTTGACAGGAGGCTCCAGGAGGGGCTGGGGGGGGGTCAGCAAGTAGCACTCACGTCCAGCCGCATCTGCGCCCAGTCAGCCTGCAGGGCTGCTGCGAGGTTATCCCCTTCGGCCACGTGGCGGCCAAATCCGGCCAAGAGATCCACCTGCAAAAGGGAGGGGGGCAGAGGGTGCTTCAGACATTGGAGGGAGCAACCAGAGCCCCCTGCCCGCCCAGAGTCCCCCAACCCTCCCCCGTGCCCCCACCTGGAGCCCCTTTGCCTCCTGCAGCTGGGACCACAGGCGCTGCCGGGACTCGGCACCCAGCTCCAGCGTCCGGATCTTGGCGGCAGCTTCGGCCTGCACTGATTCCCGGACCAGGTTGGCCTGCAAGGGAAAAGGGGGGCCAAGTGAGAGGTCTCAGTCCGAGCCCCCCCAAGCCCACCGGACCTGACACAGGCGGTTCTTGACTGGCGAGCGCAAGGCAGCCCTAAATTTCTGTCACCAAGCGAGTTTTGCTGGACTTTACAAACTTTCTTGCCACCGTTGTTAAGTGCATCAGTGCAATAGTTCAGCCAGGGGTCTCCAAACTTGGCCACTTGAATCTATTGCGCCACCTCCGGATGGACTCACATCAACCTGGGGTCTCTCTTATTTAATTTCCCCTGGGTGGCCCCTTTAAGACCGGTGGACTTCAACTCCCAGAATTCCCCAGCCAGCTCTGCTAATGACCCGAACTCTGGATGGTGCGACCGTCATAAAGAGGAGCCAGTTACATCACACACACCCAAGGACGCCCGGATGGTCGTATGTGTGAAAAGGCCCTCGTTTCAGGGCCCATGCAACTTTGGTCACTCAACGAATTGTTGTAGGTCCAAGGACGACCTGTGCAGGCCCACACCTGGGGCAGCAGATGGGCAGCCAAGGATGCAGCCCCCCCTCAGTCAGCCCCTGCAATTCTGCCCCAGGCCCAGCGTTTCCCGGCCCCCCCAACTCCACGGAAGGGTCCTTGGAGGGGGGGAGGGCTGGAGGCCTCTGGCAGCTTCCAGCCAGGCTCAGCTTTGGGGGGAGTGGGGGGGGGAGAAGGNGTCCTTGGAGGGGGGGAGGGCTGGAGGCCTCTGGCAGCTTCCAGCCAGGCTCAGCTTTGGGGGGAGTGGGGGGGGGAGAAGGGCCCCATGCCCGCCTCTCCTACCGCGTCCTTCGCCTTCAGGGCCGCCTCCAGCTCCTGGGCCATCTCCTGCTGCTTCTGGCTCCGGCGCTGCACCTGGTCCCTGGCCCGAGCCAGCAGCCGCCCCATCTGCTTCTGCTGCAGGAGGGGAACGGGGGGGGGGGCATCTATGAGCCAGGGGAGGGAGGGGGGAAGAAGAGAAGGAGGGCAGAAGGGTGAAAGGAGAGGTAAGGGGAACGAAGGGAGGAATAAGGGGGTGAAAGGAGGGAGGGAAGGAAGAGGAAAGAGATGAGGAAGGAAGGAAGGAAAGGGAGACAGCAGTGAGATTAGCACTCGCACAATGTTGGAAAGGGGATTCTATGCCGACAGATAGTTTAATTATCCAAAAGATTTTTGATTGCGTAGAAATGGACAAACTTTCATTACAATTAAAAGAGAAGGAAGACTCAGATTATTATACAGTTTGGGAAAGTTGGTATCATTGGATAAATAATAGAAACAAGCAATTAAATAAATAAGGAATGTAAAATTTAGAAAGAAAAAAAATAGACAGATAGGAACAATTAGGAACATAAAATAGGCAGTGGAATAACAATTGAAATGTAAGCACTGTCAAAATGGATTGTGATACACACAACACTTTCATTTTAAATATTTCTATTGCAGTTTGTGTTTTAAGGTTTTAAATTTTTAATACAGGTTATTAAAAAAGGAAAGGGAGGGGGACAAGGAGATGGAGGGAAGGAAGAACAAGAGTGAAAGAGGAAGGAAAGGAAATGGAGGAAGAAAGCGTGAAAGAGGAAAGGAAGAGAGGAAGGAAGGCAGGGCCACTCCCCCCCCCCCATGGGTTGCTCGCCTGCTGGCCGAGTGACCTCCGGTCCTCCTGGAGGTGCTGGAAGGAGCCGTCCACCGTGGCCTGGAGCTGCCTGGATTCGGACGTCCAGGCTCTCTGCAGAGGGAGGAGAGGGGAGGTGTTGGGCTGGGTGGCGGGGGGAGGAAGTGGCCCACCGGGCATCAATCCTCCAGGCCACCCAGCAGGGCACCCTCCGTGGCTGGCATACTCCAGGAATAGTGGCCACAGCGACTGTGGCCAGGAAAGGGAGGTTGCAGCAGGAAACAAGGGGCCCCTGGATCTTCGGACCCCTGACCCCTCCCCAACTAAAAAACAAACTCCTTTGGTCTTTTTAGTTGCCAGCAGAAAGGGAGGGGGGAAAGTCGTGCATTCCTTAAATGCTTCATTGTGCGTGTGCTTGCGTGCCACACCCAAAAGGCAATGTGCACGCCCCCTGTTAGGGATAACATTGTTTTTACCCTAACTGTTTTAGGTAAAATAATAAATAAGTAATCATGGCTTATATGTTAAAGTGATGCTCGCACGGGAGAGAGAACAAAGGACTGATTTGTAAGTGAACTGACCCAGGATATTCAGTTAGCAAAGTCCATGTAGAATATCCTGGGCATTCACTTACAAATCGTCCTTTGTTTCTCTCTCCGCCTGCGGCATGCAGTCTTCCCAGCAGTAATGAGGAATCTTCAAGCCAGAGAGCGAGGCACGCTGCCGTCTTGCTTCTATTTTAAGGAGTTGTCTAACATTCCCCTAATCATTTCCAGTTAAAGTTTACAGTGCACTTAACATATAAATTGATACTTATTTTTTACCTTAAAACAGTTAGGGTTAAAAAAATGTTATCCCTAACTTCTCCCTTTTAGGTTAAATAATAACCCTTAATTTAATTCATTATTTGTACAAACTTCAGGTAATTTCATTACTCCTTGTTGCTTTTGTTAATTGCGTTCTGCAATGTTTTCTTCTGTCATGCAGTATTCATTTGATTTAGCCATTTTTGATGATTCTCTCTACATTTAGGTTATCTTTGATCAGGTATGTTTTGATCTATGTGTCTTACGCAATACTAGTAGCTAGTTAATAGCTGCTTGGGTTATCCTCTATATGTAATTGTATCTTGTTTATCAGTATTTCCCATGGGTCTACCCATATGTTGTACATATTAAATCAGTACTAATAACCAACAGACATTGAAAATCGCATTCCCATTGTGGATTAGCTAATATTTGACTGTTGTTGATTGACTCACCCTATGGTTATTAGCCATCCGAAGTGTCAGTTGTTTATATCAGTTGCAAACTTGCATTCTGCACATCCATAAGATCAAATCACCCTTTTGGTTCTATATTACAATGCATGGTTCATTGTTCCCTTTAAGAGTATCCTTACATTCCTCTTTTTAAGCATTGCAATGACATTGATGTGGATCTGATTAAAACGGCCAGCTGATTTACACTATAAGCTATATCTGGCCTATCGACAATTGCTATATATATAATGATAAGCTACCAATCAAAGATTGATTATATTGGGCCTTTATCAATTTGGGACTTTGATCATTTAGATTTGGGCAGACTTCCTGACTCATTGGAGTTTCTTTGCTTAGTTTACAAAGTTTCCATTTTATACGTTTTAATTAGTTTGGATATTTTATCATCTTGAGATTCTTATAACCCTTTTGTTGTTTTGGTAATAGTTCAATCTAAATATTTTTTTATTTCACCAATGTTTTACCTTTACTTCTTTGGCTAATAATGAAATGATATCATCAGCTTCATTATTAGTTTTTGGTAATTTTAAGCGATATCATCTGTAAATAATAATAATAATGGCACCGATTCCATTATTTCTCTTTTAAACACAAGATGTGATCTGCTAACCGATTTAAACACCTTATATGTGTTTTTAACTCTTTCACAATATTTAGTTCCACTTCAACCCAGATTGTTTCAGTCCGTAAAGACTCTTTTTGAGTTTCCAACAATCATGATTATTGATCATTATTTTTCTTTTACACCAATTGTGTTCTTTAATATATTAGTGTTGCTGCAGATGGTCATGTAGTAAGCAGTTTTCTACATCTAAATGGTTAATTAATAGTTTTTCTTTGCTGCCCACATTAATGCTGCTTCTTAAGTTGTTGCTTTAAGGCTTGGTGCAAAACTTTCATTTCGTAATCAGATGCAGGTTTGAATTAACCTTGAGTACTACCTAGCTTAGGGTAAGCAGTCCCATCCATTTCCAGGTTTTTTTTTAATATCATTTGCACCAAATGGATTTTTTCCTGGAGGTAAATTTGGCATCTTCATAGACTTTTTCATTACCCTTAATGATTTAAGTTCTTTTTGCATTGCCTTTGCCTATTCTTCCTGATCCTTTAGCAGGATAATCTTGAGTTCATTCTACAGTTACGTAGGCAACTTTAGTTCTTGCGCAAACTATCTTGCTTGATACCTATCAGAGTGGTCTTTAGTTACCGCGTTGTTCGTACGTCTAGGGTATTATAGCGACTTTCAGGTGGGACTTTCATCTATTATGTTCTTGATGTTGGTACCCTCCCTCCTGTTCAAGATATTTCTTTTGTTCTGGTCCTATTTAGCTCTTCTATGGACTTCTGTCTTAATTGGACTCTTATAACCAAATTTGTCTTGGCTGCTTTATACTTTCTATTTTACTCTTGTTCATCTAGTCATGACATGTTTAAGGAATTTTTGCACTAGCACTGGGTGTAAACTCTAGATGTACGCTGGTTCCCAGAATCTGTAAGATCTATGGATTAGATGTAGTATCTACAAAAATTATTTTTTTAGCTCTATGCTGTCCTTGTGTCTAGTTGTGTTAGGGATATGCACCCATGCTGGTGGTGTGCATGTAACTTTAAATCAGGTTTATGTACCATGCCACGGATTCACCTGTTTGTTGAATTAACAAATTATTTAATATATGATTACCACACATTATTGCTCTCTCCCCATAAATTGTCAGGTAACTCCTTGAATCAGACTCAAGTTCGTGCCATTGATTTGTTAATGTTGGCCTTCTTCTCTCTATAAAGGCTATTATGTTGTGGCCTATATGGTTGCAGACATTTTATGTTTGAATACCTAACATTCCTTAGTCTGTTCTGGAATTTATTATTTTTGTAAATTCTGTACAATTATCTGTTAATTTCTTTTTTAGTTTTTCTTTCTGCAAATTTTAATTCCAATATAAAGAGATTTTGGATATGTTTCAGTTTGCTCTTCATTATTATAGCAAAACCCTAGTTAGTATGTAAGAGCTCCTCTATGTGTTTGACATTAATCAGCAAAATTTACTTTAAGCTCTTTTAGTAGTAAATCAATAATCTCTATTTAGCCGGTGTATACCCTGCTCTTACTTTGATTTACAGGCATTACATTGCAAATACTTATTACAAGATTGTCACTGTATTTCCCTTAAGATAAATTCAACAGTTTTCTTAAGCATTTTAAAATTTAAATGCCCCTAGCCTTCGACTGTAACAAGTGGAATAACTTCGTCATAGGTTTCTTATTTTCATAAATTGTGTTAGCCACTTTTTAAACATCATCATTTACAATTCACCTCTTAAAGATGCAGTTAATTCTCTTTATTCTTTTTCAATTATTGCAGTTTATAATGTAACTACCATATCCAGTTGAACCAATTCTACTGAAATTAAATTAAACTTAAGTTGTGTACATATAACATTTTTACATTCTCATTTTATAAGAATTATGCTATATAGTTTTAGTTTCCAGCCGATTGGCTAACAGTATCTGCTGTTTACTCTGGGGGACATTTTATAAAAAGTTTTTCTTATCATTGTTATACAATGGGATGCTCACTGTCAACACCCATAAATTTATTTTTATGGCTACCTAAATTTTTTTTTTTTTTGATGACTTTTTAGTATTCTGGCCAGTGTTTTCTGGCGCTTTTGCTTTTTACAAAATCTTGCCAAATGTCCTCCTTCTCCACATTAAAACCTTTTTATTGCTACCGTATGCAGTAGGAGATTCAATTATCTTCTTTTTGAAGTTGCTCCTTCCTTAATTCATTCTTTCAAGCCTTTCTTCTGGCTCTTCAATCAAATCTGCAGTATATATCAGTTAAATTTATACTTTCTTTTGGCAAAATTTTCAAGTGAAGTTAGTTAGTTGATTCATAACTTTCATCAAGGGAAGATAGAAATTATGTGACTTGTTAGTTCAGAGAAAATAAGCTCTTTTTCTCGTGCAGTTTTGAAAAATGCTTTCATAGTTTATTAAATGATTTCAGTATTCACCATTTGTTTTGGAGATGCGTCCTGAAAAGCTTCCGCGTTAGATTTATGTGAGCACCCAACATTGCTCTCGAACGTAAAATTCCCTTTTTGCTTCTGCCAACACCCGAGAGCCGTGTTACTCTCCGTGGATATAAACAAAGCTGTTGATCGAGTTAATGTTTAACCCAAATTATGCAAAATGGCTTGTATGATTTTTACTGCATAAATTCTTCTTATCTATTTAGTCTGTCGTTTCCTCATTTCTCTGGATCCCATTCTTTCTACCGGTTTGGTGGATTTTCAATGTTATGTTCTCACAGAACTCACTTATCGTGTAGAAGTCGATACATTTTGTAGACCATGTAATAGTTTTGTTTTCTTCCATCACAGACTTGGATACAAGAGACAAACTTTGGTGATTGACTTGTGCCATGTTTTCATATATGGTATATAAACTATAATGAATAAAACACCAGCTGTTGTGTTACTGTAATGTATAACAACACAAACTCTCACTCTTTACATCAAATCTGTTTTCATTCCTAGTTAAAACTGACTTTGCAGCCTTCTGGGCCATAACCAGTGTTAAGCCTGGGTTCCCCAACAGGTTAGGGAGACAAGCAAAACAGAATGTGCAGCGTAAGTCAGTAGGCATACAGATAAATGAGTGAGCTAAGCTTGTAGGTTTATCAACATACAGTAAAGATACCATATACGCTAGTGTTATCACAATTATAGTTTATTCCATAATATAGCATAGTCAAATAACAGTCCAGTAGTCGCTCTATCATTTAGTCAGTCCATTCAGGGTATTCAGTTAGCAAAGTCCATGTAGAATATCCTGGGTCAGTTCACTTACAAATCAGTCTTTTGTTCTCTCTCCGTGCGAGCAATGCGTCTTCCAAGCAGTAATTAGGAATCTTCAAAGCCAGAGCGAGCATGTTGCAGGCTTGTTCTTTTAGGAGTTGTCAATAACCACTCCCCTAATCACTTTCCCACAGTTAAAGTGACTGTAACTTTAACTGTGGAAAAGTGATTAGGGGAGTGGTTATGACAACTCCTTTAAAGAAGCAAGACCGGCACGTGCTCGCCTCTCTGGCTTTGACATTCCTAATATGCTTGGAAGACGGCATTGCTCGCACGGGAGAGAGGAACAAAGACTGATTTTAAGTGAACTGACCCAGGATATTCTACATGGACTTTGCTAACTGAATATCCTGAATGGACTGACTCAATGATATGGATCGACTACTGGACTGTTATTTTGACTATGCTATATTATGGAATAAACTATAATTTGTGATAACACTAGCGTATATGGTATCTTTACTGTATGTTGATAAACCTACAAGCTTAGCTCACTCATTTATCTGATATTGCCTATCTGACTGACTTACGCTGCACATTCTGTTTTGCTTGTCTCCTAAACCTGGTTGGGGAACCCAGGCCTTAACACTCTCCCCCCGCTTCCTGACTGCACTCGCCTCACAGCTGATTTTCGGCCTCCAGAGGCTTGGGAAAGCTTCTGCAGGCCGAAAAATGGGCCCATTTGGTCATTTCCGCTAGTTCTGGAAATACAGGAAGTGACGAACAGGCCTATTTTTTGGCCTGCAAAGGCTTTCCTCAAGCCTCTGGGAGGCTGAAAAAGGCCTCAAACAGGCCAAAAATCAGCTGTGAGGTGCATGCATGTGCAGTGAGGCAATTTTGCCTGCAGCTTTCATGCCGGCACAAATGGCTCTATGTGCCACTTGTGGCATGCATGCCATAGGTTCACCATCACAGCGCCAGGGAGACAGCCCGTGACCAATCAGTCACTGAGGAACTGGCCCTAAGTCAAGGACCACCTGTAGAGGGTTTCTGTGCGCAGCTGAGACCCTACAGGGAAAGTGAGGGTCCTGCCCCCCCTTCCCTAGCCCCCTCCCCAAGACTGAGCCGGGCCTGGGTACTTGCCATCTCCTCGTTGGCGCCCTCCAGCCGCTGGGCAAGGCCCTGCAGGTTCTTCTGGCTATCCTGCAGGGAGCGGAAGCGCAGCCGCAGGTCCAGGTACAGTTCGTGGTAGAGTCGCTCCTCCACCTGCCAAAGGAGACCCCCCCCAAAAAAAAACAACCCTCAGGCCAGCCAGAGGGAGACCCCAGGTACCAGGGGGGTGTGGACAGGAGTGAACGGGGACTGTCAGGCCTGTCTCAGCCCTGGGCACCTGGGAAAGAGAGACCCTCGACTCCCTTTGTGGCAGAAGGGACAGGCAGTCCTGGACTTACAATCACTTTGTTTAGTGGCCATTCAAAGTTACGGCACGGGAAAAAGTGAGTTACGACTGTTTTTCAGAACAGTGGCAGCATTCTCTATGATCATGTGATCAGAATTTGGCTGCTTGGCAAATAAAGAATTTCAGTGTCTTAGTGGACCATTCAACTTCAGCGTTGATTGTTTTTTCGGACTTACGGCTGTTGTTGCAGCATTCCCCATGGTCGCCCGATCAAAAGCCAGACACTTGGAAACTGGCTCGTGTTTATGACGGTCGCAGCATCCTTCCCACTACCCCCAGGTCTTCCATGCCCGCCACGAACGCACCTGGCCCTTGACTCACAACCACAACTGAGCCCAAAATTTCTGTCACTAAGGGAGACACTTGTTAAAGTGAATTTTGTCTCATTTTGCGACCTTTCTTGCCACTGTTAAGTGAATCACTGCAGTTGTTAAGTTAGTCAGACGGTTGTTAAGTGAATCTGGCTTCCCCAGTGACTGGGTTGCCAGGGCCGGTGGGGGGGGGGATGGGAAGGAAATTGTGGGGGGGGGGGGGNNGGGGGGGGGGGGGGAGTCGTGATTTTGTTATATTGTACTATATTAATTTCTTTTTGTTTTATTATTTTATTCTTTTGGTTAGTTTTTATTGTTTTAAATGTGGTTTTTTATTCTGTAAGTCGCCTTGAGTGAATAGGTGGCAATATAAATTCAACAAATACATCAACAAATAAAACTGTCATAAACACCAGTCGGTCTCCAAGGGGAGGGGTGAAGAAATCTCAGGGAGGAAGGGGCTTCTCCACCCTTCACCTGCAGCAGAGGTCTCCACCCTTGCCCACTTTAGGACTTGCGGACTTCAATTCCTGAAATGTTTACTCTGTGAATGTTATATGTGGAAACGACATACTGTAAGTTACACCCGAGAAAATGAAGAACAGAAGAGATTCCAGGTTTATCCGATCGCTGACCTGTGCAATGATTGCTGGACAGTTATAGAAGTGCATCCAATGAACACATCATGTTTTGTAACTTGTCACGTTTTGAAACTAAAATGTCAAGTTCTTGGCTGGAATAGGGGTTTGTAATGTTGGCTTACAGCTACATGAGAGGGAGATGCTAGGTCACCCTCAGCCGGCAGAAACCCGTTAATGATCCATTGTGCTTCGATGGACATAACGGGAAGACATGGCCGGGAGAACGAGGGTAGTTTCCAAGGACAAGGAAACAGGTGTTATGCTACAATAATAGGGGAGACACGGAGCTTGGATAGATTGTGAACCCAGGAAAGGGGCAGAGACTGTATATTTGAACCTGTATATAAACCCCAACCCTCCTGGGGAAAATGTTTTCTGTCCATGGGCAGAATTCCCTTTTGCAAAAGCTTCATAATGAAGCTTTTCCATATTGTTCATGTGTCTGTTTTTTGTAATTATCATCACAGTGAACCATCAGAATGCTGAAAATAACAGTCATAAGTGCAAAAAAGTCTGAAGCTGGTCACTAAATGAACTGTCGTAAATTGTGGAGTACCTGTACACTTCTGCAATCCCTTTCACTTCGTGGGTAGGAGAGGAATCTCATGGGAGGAAGTGGCTTCCTCTCATTTCACCTGCGGCAGGGTTTTTTTTTAACCTTGGCCACTTTAAGACATGTGGACATCAACTTCCAGAATTCCTCAGCCAGCTTGGCCAAGGTTGGAGACCCCTGACCTGCAGTCTCAGCTCTTCATCCCCCTGAGCTGTTGGGCTTTTGCGGGAGGGGCCAGGGCCCCAAATCACGGTTCCTTGAGCAGAGACGGACGGGGGAGACCCCCCCCTCCCAGGCAGAAGGAACAACCTCCTAGTCCTCATGAAGGCCGAACAGCAGAGGAGCAAGGGGAGAACTGACAAGCCTGACCTGCCCATCAAGGCCACAGGTCGCTCTCCTGCGTCCCTCCTCCTGCCCCCCAAGCTCACCTGGCTGGACTCGGGGGTGGGGGTCTGGGTGGCCGCCTCCCTCTGGTCCGCTGGCCCCACGGGGGCTGCCGATGGCCGGAAGCCCTGGGCAGCCCGGATCTGGTACGAGAGGGCTTCCATGATGATGATGGTGCTCTCCAGGCGCCCCTCCAGCTCCGCCCGGGAGAGAAGGCCCAGCTGGTCCCGGGAGCAGCTGAGGAGACAGGAGCCCCCCCACTCAATCCAGGCCGGGGAGGGGGTGGCAGCTCCACCCTGCCCCCAGGCCAGGGGTGCGAAGGGGTGATGGCTCTGGAAGAGGCGCCTGCTGAGGAATGCCTCCGGGCCTTGACTCTCCAATTGAACCCTGCACCCATCCTGGAATTTCGGGGGACCCCCACCCACCTTCTACCCAAATGTAGCCCCCCTCTTGGCTCTCAGCAAGACGAAGGTAGACCCTTTTCTATGAGCCCTGCAACTCGGTTAGTCTAGACTTCCTCCGCAGCGGCACCTTTAGGATGGACGGACGACAGGAACTCCCAGAATTCCCCAGCCCGCAAAGGAATTCTGGGAGTTGCAGTCTGCCCATCTTAAAGTCATGCGGGTGAGAACTGCTGCTGTGGCCTGGGTGCAAAGTCCAACAAGAATTAAATTATGGGCTGTTGCCGCCACTTGTGCAAGCCAGTCGCCAGCCAGAGTTCCGTGGAAGAAGCGAGCGCTGCTTTGCTCTGGAGGTGACCGGGCTTGGCTGCAGTTCCGGTTCGGACTGAGGCGGGAGAGCGAAGGCCGGCACCGTCCCTCTGCCAGGCACGGCAACCCGCCTCCCAGGTTCGTGAAGCTGGGAGAAAAACCCGAACGGAGCTGCGCCAGGCGGCCCGGAATGAGCGGGGCCCGGCCCGGGCTTGGGCGGAATCGGCCCGGCCGCCCCAGTCTCCCCCTGGCCCAGCCTTGAAGGGCTCCGGGGAGGGCGCGCGGCCCAGGCTCTGCCCGCAGCACTTACTGCCAGGGAAGGGAGTCGGTCTCGGCTGTGCGGTCGGTGGTGGCGGCCTTCTCCGCGGGGGAGGTGTTCACGGCAGCCTCCCGCAGGCTCAGCTGGGAGGTCCCGGCGGCCACGGAGACGCGGGCGGCCCGCTCCTGCTGGGGGAGGCCACCCAAGGGCGGGCGGGCGTGGGCGCAGGCGAGGCAGGGAGGGTGGGCGCCGGGGCCCGGCCAAGAGGGCTCCCTCCCTGCCGGAGAGACCCCCAGCCCATCGCCCAGGACGCTCAGGGGAGAGCCCCACAGGCCGTGGCACCGGCAGCCCGGCAGGGAGCAGCGGCCCGGGCCCTCCGGGGAGGCCGAACAGGGCCGGCCGCCGGCCCCAGCCTGCTCCAAGGGGCCAGGACCCGCCTCCGCCTCCTCCGGGGCCCCGTCCCGGCAGCTGGGGGAGCTCGACGGCGTGCTGGTCCGCTGGGGCCGCCCGAAGGCCGCCGGGCTGAGGCGAGCGCCCTGCTGCTGGGGCCGCCCTCCACACAGGCCGCCCCGGAGGTCGGCCGGCACGGGCGAGGCGGGCAGCAGCTGCTCCAGCCAGTCCAGGGGGGCCGTCCAGGAGATGGCGCCAGGCGCGGGGGGTCCGTCCGGGGCCTCCTGGGCAGAGGGAGCCGCCGGGGCCTGCGGTCAAACAGCGGGCAGGTTAGGGGGCGGCCCACACCCGACTCCCACCCGCCATTCCGGAGCGGATGGGGCCCGGAGGGGGAGGCTGGCGGGGGGGGGGGCAGAAGGCGCCAACTTTCTAGTCCTCAAGACTGTCAGGGCCCCCCCGCTCTCCGCCGGGCGAGGAGGAAAGAGGCGCCCCCGCAGCCCAGTCCAGCCTGGCGGACTTCAACCCCCAGAATCCCCCCGCCGGGGAGCCCGCCGCGCAGGCGCCGCACTCACCGGGCCGCTCCCGCTCGGGGGCCTCGCCTCGGCCATGTCGCCTTTTTTCGAATGAAACCGCCGCCGCCGCCGCGCGGCTTTTGATTGGCTGCGCGACGCCACGCCTCCGGGCGGAGGGAGGGGCCCGCCGCGCCTTTTCGGGACGCTGATTGGCGGAGACGCGACAGTTTCCGAAGACCCGTGCGCGCCTCTCTCGCTCCTCCTTTTTTTTCTTTCTTTCCTTTCTCTTTCCTCTCCTTTTTTTCCCTTTTTCTTTCTTTCCTCGCTCCTTTTTTCTTTTTCTTTCCTTTTTCTTTCTCTTCTTTCTTTCCTCTTTCTTTCCTCACTCCGTTCTTTCTTTCCTTTTTTTCTCTTTCCTTTTTTCTTTCTTTCCTCTTTCTCTCCTTTTTTCTTTTTCTCTTTCCTTATTTTTCTTTCTCTTTCCTCTTTCCTTTCTTTTCTTTCCTTTTTTTCTCTTTCCTCCCCTTTCTCTCCTTTTTCTTTCTTTCCTTTTTATTTTTTTCTTTCTTTCCTTTCTCTTTCCTCTCCTTTTTTCCCTTTTTCTTTCTTTCCTCGCTCCTCTTTTTTCTTTCTTTTTCTTTCCTTTTTCTTTCTCTTCTTTTCCTCTTTATCTTTCCTCTCTCCGTTCTTTCTCTTTTTTTCTCTTTCCTTTTTTCTTTCTCTTTTCTTTCTTTTCCTTTCTCTTTCCTTTCTCTCCTTTTTCTTTCTTTCCTTATTTTTCTTTCTTTTTTTTCTTTTTCTCTTTCCTCTCCTTTCTCCTTTTTTTTCTTTCTTTCCTTTTTATTTTTCTTTCCTTTCTTTTCTCTCCTTTGTTTTTCTTTTTTTCTTTCCTTTTTTTCCTTTTCTCTTTCCTCTCTCCTTTCCTTTTTCTTTTTCTTTCCATCTTCTCCCTTTCTCCTATTTTTCTTTCTTTCTTTCCTTTCTCTTTCCTCTCTCCTTTCTTTTTTCTTTTTCTCTTTCCTCTTTTTCTTTCTCCCTGTTTTTCTTTCTTTCTCTCTCCTCTCTTTTCTTCTCTTTCTCTCTCTTCTCCCCACTTTCCGAATCATAGGAATATTCCAACACATGTCTGGCAGCTCCCAATGGGTGTGAATACATAGCAGCAGGGGTGTTTGCCTGGAGCTAAAGACAGGAGGGCATTTTCCCAGGGCTAGAGAGATGTGAGGCGAGATGTGAGTCGCGTTTTGAACAAACATTATTTTCCTGCCACAGAAAGGATGCTTATCTGGGGCCAGAGAAGTGAAGGTGAAGGAGTTGAGAATTTGTAGGTAAAATTATTTGACAAATGTTTAATTTTTTACTACAATCTTGTCACGTGGGAATGAAATGAAAGGAGGTTGCCAAGAAAACCAGATGTGCGCAAGTCATTAACCACAACATCAAGGGCTGTCACAGAAGGGAGGGAATTGGCTTGGTCTCCAAAGCCCCAGAAGGCAGGAAACTGACCAAGGAGAGGAGCAACCTGGAATGAAGGAGAAACTCCCTAATAGTGAGGACAATTAACCAGTGGAACTGCCGGCCACCAGAAGTTGTGGGGGCTCCATCACTGGGGAGGTTATAAGAAGAGACTGGGCATCCCTTTGTCAGAAATGGGATAGGGTCTCCTGCTTGAACAGGAGGTTGGACTAGAAGACCTCACAGGTCCCTTCCAACTCTCCGTTATCTCTCTGGTACAACTGGGTGGGGTGATTTTTGCATCCACTCCTCTTGTGTCCTTTTTTTCTCCCTTGAACTTCAGATAAAACGGACAGCTCAGCCTTGGTCCCGTTTTCCCACTATGGAGAGAGAAACCTTTTAGCTGAAGCGCCACTAATAAATTTTTTTTTAAATGGTTTTTCCGACTCAAGTGACCAATTGGAGCGAGTGTGCAGAGAGAAAGAATCTTAAGGCAGGTGGGTGAGCAGACTAGGGCCATTTGATGACCGGTGGACTTTGTTAGGGATAACAGTGTTTGCCCTAACTAGTTTAGGTCAAATAAGTAATCCTGGTTATGTATGTTAAATCCTGGTTTGTATGTTAAAGTGACTGTATCTTTAACTATGGGAAAGAATCATGGGGGGTGGTTATGAAGACTCATTAAAAGAAGGCAAGCCAGCAGCGTGGCTCTCTATCCTCTAGCTGCTATGGATATCTCTGCTCTCTGGCTCTCTGGCCCTCTGGCCTTTGATTCCTAATTATGTTTTGGAAGACTGCCATCGCTCGCTGACGGGAGAAAAACAAAGACTGATTTGTAAGTGATAACTGACCTCGGATATTCTGGCACGGACTTTGCTAACTGAATATCCCCTGAATGGACTGACTATATGACACAAGACTACTGGGACCTGTTATTTGACTATGCTATATATTATGTAATAAATATATTTGTTATAACCAAGCTTATCTGGTGTTTACTGTATGTTAAAACTATAAGCTTAGCTCGCATCATATATTGTATGCCTATCTGACTTACGCTGCACATTCTGTTTTGCTTGTCTCCCTAACCCTGGTTGGGGAACCCAGGCTTAACAGACTTCAACTCCCAGAATCCCTGGAGCCTCCCAGGGAATTCTGGGAGTCAAAGTCCTCAGGTCTTAAAGGAGCCGTAGTTCCCCCCCACCCTCCTTCTAAGGCCAATTTGGATCTGCAAATGTTTGGTCTGGAGATGTTCCCTCTGCACTGGAGGAAGAAGACAGAAGATGCCAAAGAACACTTTTAGCAAATGCTTTTATTGCTTTGAACCAATGGGAATGTGTGTGTGTGTGTGTGTGTGTGTGTGTGTGCGCGCGCACGCACTCACGCTAACATAAACTGTGATACAACATCAACATAAGTGGGGGGAAAAGAAGGAAAACTAAATCCTCAACAGAAACGTTGCTCAGAATTCAGCAAGGGATTCATTTTGCTGGCTGTGCTTTCAAGCAACTTAGGCAAGGATGAGACCACAGGCAACGTGTGGACTTCAGCTCCCAGAATCCCTAGAGCCTCCCAGGGAATTCTGGGAGTTGAAGTCCACACATCTTAAAAGTTCCTAGCTTGGACATCCCTGGATTAGAAGGAGCTATTTGTTCCATACACCCTGAGCAGCCCCCCCAGACCCTGAATAGTTGTCCCCCCACACCAAGACCAAGCAGGGACCCTCAAAAGGGACCTCCGGTGCGAGACGGAGGGCAAAACCCACTGCAAAGCAGGGATGCAGCCTGTAAACTGGTAAAAAGACGACTGAAGCCCAATAGTCCTCGACTTACGGCTGCAATTGAGCCCTGTTGCTGAGTGAGTTTTGACCCCTTTCTACGTCCTTTCCTGCCCAGAGTTGTCAAGTGACTCCCTGCAAAGCTTCATCCCACGGCTCTTAAGTGAACCTTGGCTCCCTTTCGACGGTTGAAAAGCCAGGAGAGTTCCTCAACTTACGACCAGAATCAAGCCCCAAATTTCTGTTGCTAAGCAAGACTGTTATTAAGTGAATTTTTGCCCCGTTTCATGACCCTCCTTGGCACAGTTGTGTCACTGCCGTTGTTAGGTTAGTCAGCTGGTTGTTAAGTGAATCTGGCTTGGCCCTGGGCGGAAGGGGATCGTGTGAGTGGGAGACTGCAGCCTGTCGTAAATCCAAGTCGGTTGCCAAGCATCTCAAGCTTGATCACGGGGATCGTAAGTGTGAAAACTGGTCCTAAGTCCCGTTGTAATTCCAAACAATCACAAAATGAACTGTTGGTAAGTCGAGGACTCCCTGTATCAATATCCAAATAGTAGGAAGAAGAGAATAGTCCCATCCTTTGGACCGCCCTGCTCCCATCCTGCTCTGCCAATCTGCCTCTTACAGATGAACAGAGTCGGAAGGGACCTTGTAGGTCATCTAGTCCAACCCCCTGCCCAAGCACCCTTTCTGACATTAGTGGTCCCCAAACCCTCCCAAAAAAGCACCACGAGGGCTGGAGAGAAGGAAACCCGGTGCCCACATCCCGCTGGTAGTAACGGGGCACCCACCTTGGGGGGGGTCTACAGTGGGGTTCCGACCCAAGGAGCCATGCCAAGAAGTGCCTGCCAGGAGTGTCTCGTGGGCACCACTGGGGGCGCTGCACCCCTTGGCAAGGCCGGTGGGGCTCAGCCCCTCCCCAGATCACAGTCAAACTCCAAGAAGGCAGCGGGGTCTGCGGGGGGGCTCTGGAGTTGCTGCCAGCCCAGGGCGAAATCCGCCGGTTGCTTCCTGAGGGTGTTGGCATCGAAGCTCATGCCGCGGAAGAAGAGGTGGGTGCGGAAGTGGTGGAGACGGCAAGGGCGGCGCCAAGGGTCCTGGCACAGGAGCTTGGAGGGGAGAAAGAGGGGGTGGTTTACCTGACATCCACCTGGTCTCCCACCTTGGCCCCTTTTGAGACTTGGGGACTTCCAGAATTCCTCAGCCAGTTGGCGGAGGAATTCTGGGAGTTGAAGTCTACCGGTCTTAAAGTGGCCCAGATTGGAGACCCCTGACCTGGTTGATGCTGTCATAAGTAGGAATTGTTCAGATGTGGGGCCTTCCTCAATTCTGGGAGGGGGTGGTGTAGTGGGGGGGTGCAAGCTGGCACACTTTCTCCAGCTTAGCCTTCGGAGCCCCGTTCAACCCGCCCCATTTGAAGACTCCTCTGCAAGCAGCCTCTGGCCCCATAGATTTCAGGGGTAAGATTTGGAGGGTGGGGAGAAGGGCTTCCAGGGAGGAGGATGCCGATGGGTTGGGGGCCTCAGAGAGGGCAGTGAAGAAACTCACCTCGCTGAGCAGGAGACGGAGGCCCCAGCTGAGCCCAGCCGGGATGGCGTAGGCGCTGCGTTTCACACTCCGCAGCATGGCCAGGTGGTCTCGCTCCGGGGGGACGGGGAACTGGGGAGGCAAAGACCCCGTTCACCCCGTGCCCCTCTGGCTGCTCAGCCTCCCGACAAGGTATTAAGGGCCAGCCAGGCAGAAGGTGGCTTAAACAAACCAGAGTGGAACCATGACGGCTCAGCCCCTGCTGCATCCCTCTCTTTGGCCCTGATCGTAGAATTCTAGGTAACCTGGAGGTCATCCAGCCCAACCCCCTGCCCTAGGTAAGGGTCCGATCTTGAAAACCTGCAGCGATCTCCCAGGGTTGGCTGGCTGGTGGTGGAGGCAGGTTCCTGGGGTACCAAGACCCCTCCCTCCAATTCCTTACCTGCCCAGTGACCATCGCAAACAGCAGCACCCCCAGGGACCACCAGTCGGCGGCGTGAGCATACGGACCACCGCTCAGCACTTCTGGGGCTGCCCCAAAGGAAGAGCAGAGGGTCACGGATCTCGGCTGCCCCCCTCCCAGTTGCCCCCCTCCCATCCTGCCGACCACCTTACCCATGTACTGGAGGGTCCCACAGATGGTGAAGGCTCGCCTGCCCCACGGCAGATGCCGCGAGAGGCCGAAATCAGCCAGCTTCAGGTGACCTGGGGCAGAAAAGAGAGAGAGAGAGATCAATGACAGGCAAGTCCTCAACTTATGACCATAACGGAGCCCGAAATTTCCTTTGCAAAGCAAGACATTCCTTGGATTTTCCCCATCTTAGGACCTTTTTTGCCACCACTGTTAAGTGAATCACTGCGGTTGTTAAGTGGATAGCACAGTCCTTAAGCGAATCCGGCTTCCCCACTGCTGCTCAGAAGGTCGCAAAAGGGGATCACTTGACTGTCACAACATTTATCGTCATAAATGGGAGTCACTTGCCAAGCATCTGGATTTTGATCACATGACCGCAGGGGAGGCTGCAACGGTCGTTAAGTGTGAAAAACAGTCCTAAGTTACTCTCTTCCGTGCCGTTGTTAGCTTTGAATGGTCACTAAAGGAACCATTATCAGTTGAGGACCACCTAACTTGACCTGTGGACTTCAGCCGCCTGAATCCCTGAGCCTTCGAGGTACGACCTTCATAGAGCCCACCCACGATGGTCGAAAAGTCTTCACAGTGGTAAAAATGTGTAATGTTAAAAAGTTGCAGCCGTCGTTAAACGGACGCTGCGTCGCTCAGCGAAAGCCACAGGTGCAGTTTTGCTGGGAACCAGAAGGACCTGCCTGTTTTCAGCAGAACTTTCCTAAGATGTGCTCACATGACTGCGGGACGCTGCAAACAGTCGAGCATCTGAAGTGAGGTCACATGACCACAGAGGGAGCCCAACAATCGGGGTCATAAACCCACTTTTGAGGTGGGGGGGGGTTGGTTGGAACTTCGAATCATTGCTGGTGTTGTGGTTCGCTGGCAGCCTGTGCAGATGGCAGTGGAATCAGGCAGTGGGGAAGAGTGGAGACCAGTCCGGGAGTCTGGATTCGGACGAGGGTCCTGGGTCCGATGCAGAGGTGGGGCCGGGACCATCTGGATGCTGCCTCTGGAGCCTGGCAGCAGCGAGGAAGAGGACCCTGGGGAGCCTGTTCCCAGTGTGCGGGTGCGCAGAGCTGCTAGAAGGTGAGAGCAGCTGAAGCAGAAAGGGCAACTTGGGAGTAAGGCTGGGAGGTGATTGCCCCTCCCGTAAGGGATAAAGGACAGGCAAAGGTAGAGAAACCTTTGCAGGAAGCAAAGTCGTTCGATTGGTTCAGACTCATTTTTGAAGTTCTGTGTACTTTGGTTGGTTTTTTTTCTAGTTCACTTCTGTTCTTGGCAGCACCTCACAGGGAAGAAAGGTGGGTGCTCATCTCAAGGAACTGCTGAGATTCATTACTGCCTGGGAATGAAAATAATTCCCAGCATTGCATTTAAAAACAAGTCTTATTTTAAAAATAAGCACGAGCGTAATTACGGTCTCAGAATCCTTGGTCAGAACCGCTGGGGTCTCTCTGAATGGGCCGGACCAGGAATCCTGGGAGCGGAAGTCCTCAGGTGGTCAAGTCGGCACAATTCCAAGGGGCTCCTGGCCGAAGGGGGAGCCTCTGCTTTTGCCGCCCATGCATGGGGAGGCAGAGAGAGAGAGAGAGAGAGAGGAGTCCCCTCTTCCTATGCAGAGCATGGACTTCCTGGGCTGGAGACCAGCTGGTTAAACAGCTGGTTTAAGACCGGTGGCATCCCAGCCTCACGGGGACCAGCCACGTGCCTCCCACAGCTTTTCCCACTGCCAGACTGGTATTCCACTTACTGCCCGTCCCTGCAGCTGAGTCGGCCCTCTAACAAGGCCCCAAAATGAGGCTGGGAGGCCAGCTGAAGCCCCCTCCCCTCCTCCCTCTCTGCCCCCCCTTCCCCACCATTACCTTGTTCATCCAAAAGGATGTTTTCCATCTGCAAAGAAAGCAAAAAGGAAATCAGAGTCAGAAGGAAGCAACGGAGCCCAGATTTCATTTCCTGCAGCTCCTGGTGGGGCCGAGAATGAAGCCAAGGCAGGGCGACTGGTTGGTTCAGGGGCTGCCAGCTTGGGGAGGGGGAGCACGTGCTTTGCAGCCAGTTGAGAAGGCGGCTGCCCTCCTGCCCAGCCCCCGGGCTCACTCCGGGAAACGAGGTGAGGGTCCCCTACCTTGAGGTCCCTGTGCACGATTCCCTGGTTGTGAAGATAGGCTGCGAACGAAAACAACATCGTTAAAGGAGAATATTTGTAACTCAGGGTTGAAATGAGTGTGGTTGTATTCTTGTAAGACGTCTCATGACCCAACGAGGGAACATCATCAGTCCTGCAAGGGAGTGGGGTTTGGGGAGAAGTGGAGGAGGAGAAGGAAGATGAAGAAGACGAAGAAGAAGAAGAGGAGGAGGAAAAGGACTGCGGGGTCCTTGGTGCTCTCTGAGCTTGGTTGTTTCCTTGGAGACGTTTCATGACCCAACTAGGGAACATCATCAGTGCTGAAAAGGAGGAAGGTTTGCATGAGAGGAGGAGGGGGAGGGGGAGGGGGAGGAGGGCTGCAGGGTCCTTCATGCTTTCTGATCTTGATTGTTTCCTTGAAGACGTTTCATGGCTGAACTAGGTAATGTCATCAGTGTTAAAAGGGAGGGGGATTTGCCCTCAATTTACTTTTCTTTACTATGATGATGATGATGCTCCCTAGATGGGTCATGAAACGCCTGCAAGGAAACCACCCAGCTCAGAGAGCACCAAGGACCCCACAGTCTTCCTCCTCCTCCTCCCCTCCCTCCCTCCCTTCTTCCTCCTCCTCCTCTCCCCAAACNTCTTCCTCCTCCTCCTCCCCTCCCTCCCTCCCTTCTTCCTCCTCCTCCTCTCCCCAAACCCCACTCCCTTCCAGGACTGATGTTACCTTGTTGGGTCATGAAACGCCTGCAAGGAAACCACCCAGCTCAGAGCGCCCCATCATCCCAGCCTCTCCCAGATGTCAGAAAGGTGGTGGTGGAACTTCAAAAGTCACCACATCGCCATGGTCATGGGATCCGAATTTGGGGTGCTTGCCAAACAGCCTGCAGTCAGGACTGGGCGACTTTCCCAGCCAGCTTCCGACGAGCAGCCCAAAGTCCATCCAAAGTTAAGACGGCATGATTCCGTTAACAAATGCAATGATCTGCTTAACAGCTGCGGCACAAGAGCTTGCAAAATGGGGCAAAACTCACTTAGCAACGGTCTCAGCTATTTCAATAGGAAATCTGGGGCTCATGTGAGGACGAGCTATATGCCGTCCGCTTCTGGCAATTAATTTTTAGGATGACTGTGATCACAATTTATCACTTATAGCTTTTATGTACAATGAGAGCTTATGCACTGAAGACAAATTCCTTGTGTGTCCAATCACACTTGGCCTATAAAGAATTATATTATTATTTTATTATTATTTATG
>BHFT01040034.1:0-31775 GCA_004320025.1 Laticauda laticaudata
GTATGATTTGATTGCTTATTAGTAACCTATGACTATCACTAGGTGTTGTATCTTATGATTCTTGATGAATGTATTTTTTTCCTTTATGTACACTGAGAGGATATGCACCAAAGACAAATTCTTTGTGTGTCCAATCATACTTAGCTAATAAAGATTTCCATTCTACTCTAGTTTCTTGTGCCTATCAATAGCTTGAAGTTTGAACAATGGCTTGAAGTTTGAAACATCTTGGAAAGTTTTTCTAGCATTTCTCCTTTCACTTAATTTTCCCAGTAGCTAATCAAAAGCAATACAAAATTCCTGACATTTAAGTAGGGGTGTGGAATAATGTGACTCCATAATATTGCACGAGTGATATACTTGCCTTGAAAATTTTTTCCCATAATGTAAACTTCTGTAGGGGTTTAAATATTTGTTTTACCCACTCCCCATCCTTTCCATAACATCTAAGTATTTGTAAAACATTACCTTCTAAAGGATGAGAGAAACAGCCTTGTCTTGTGCCTGGACTGACAACAAAGAACATTCATTCAAAGCCTGTTATTCATTCATTCTGATTAACAGCCCAAAGAACATTAATTGTCATTTCAATTGTTTATTGTGCATAAGTGCAATCATTGTGCATATTGTGCAAATCATTTCAAAAAGGCATATTCTTGTGGAACCATAACTTCCAACTATGTTGATAATAGCTCTTATAATCGAACAAGAAGGATCTAACAATGCTATGTACATGCAACATTTTTTAATTCTCTGTTCTCTTTTTTCAAATTACCAGCAACTATTGTAACTAAATATCAACATAACATCAAAGAGGGAGGTCTCCCTGGATCTCTTTGGCAGCTTTCTGGAAGGAACCCCATAACAATATGCATGTAGGAGAGGAAGCTCCATCAAACAGCCTCTGAAGTGAAAAAATAGTTTGATGGCAACCACATAAATATAATACCTTCCATTATCTTTCATTCTATTTAATTTCCCTAAGAAGAAAAAGGGGGAAATTGGTATCTTGTTATTATGAATCATGTTGGGGACATCTAAAATAATTGACTAGTGCAATAAGAACTCTGCCCAGTAAGTCAGTTTGTTTCCACAAATCTATTTTCATCTTGTAAATGGAGTCAGTATTCCAGCAAACAACTTCATCTGCAGAAACCAAACTGGGTACTACTGAAATGGAGAGCATAGAGTACTTATTTGTATTGTCTGCCAGGCACAAGTAAGCAGGAACAGAGGAAGAGTTCAAAGCACTGAAAGTTTATTACATGCTACTTACAGTATAAGGACGTGGTAGCTCAGTGGCTAAGACACTGAGCTTGTCAATCAGAAAGGTTGGTAGTTCGGTGGTTTGAATCTCTAACGCTGCATAATGGAGTGAGCTCCCATTATTTGTCACAGCTTCTGCCAACCTAGAAGTTTGAAAGCATATAAAAATGCAAGTAGAAAAATAGGGGCCACTTTGGTGGGAAGGTAACAGTATTCCATGCACCTTCAGTGTTTAGTCATGCCAGCCACATGACCACAGAGATGGACAACACTGGCTCTTTGGCTTTGTAACGGAGATGAGCACTACCCCCTAGACCAGAAACAACTAGCACATATGCATGAGGGGAACCTTTATCTACAGTATATAGGAATCTGATCTTCTAAATGTCAAGCCAAATTGACACCAAATAATGGTCAATGGAATTAGCTGTCTTGTGGGAATGCAGTGAATCCAAACTGATGACTCACTTAACCCTGCCCTCAGTTCACCCTGCCTATCTCCTATATCATCTATTGAAATAAATAATGAAATGTCTCGTTATTATTAGAAATTATAAAATCTTGTAAATCATCATTCTAGCCATTTTTATCCACTGCAAAATGAAGAACTCTTCTGCATGTTTCCAACCAATACTGTCTTGAGCTTTCCTTTCCAGTGGGCCCACAATACTTACTGATGGTGTTGCTTCATCTTGTTTTAGGTTTCTTTTGTGGAATCCATTCTATAGCTATTTTAGCCCACCTGCCATCAGTTCTTCTTGCTATGACCATTTCCATTTCATCTCTTTTACTCAATTGATGGCATCATATATTTTCATTTGTTCTGTAATCCATGTGCACGTCTTGTGATGATGATCTTTCCATGCCTCTTTGCACCACTTGCAGCTTTTATATTAATTGTGAGGATAGCGTCTATGTTTCACTGGCATATGTTAGAACAGGTAGCTTGTGAAAAAGCTCTGATACATTCTTGCAAATATGATGGGACTACAATTCTGAGAATTCTGAACTAGCCTGGGAGCATTTCTGTGCTAAACATGATCAAAAGAGTTCAAGAAATCTTCTTGGATTTTTAATTATACTTTTTTGGCATCCTCAAGATTCATAATTTGAAGCCCTGACTATGGGCATCTCTGGGAGTCAATATTTGCAGGATGGCAGGTGTAGCATTGCTCATCCAATGTTACCCCTTTTATAGTTGCATTGCAAAAGGTGGAGTGTTTGGGTTGCAATGCTGTGAACCTGTCACTTTGTAGATTGCTTCCCACAGAAGACCTCTTACTGTTGACTGTTTTATCATTTTTAATCTGGAAGAATCTCCAAGAAGCATAGGAGTTCCTCTGTTGAAATAGGTTGTACTTCCTTCAGAATGACAGGATATTGTTGCCAAATAGAACTGGAAGTTGCTTGAAGTTTGAATGTTGTTTGAAACCCTGATATCTGTAGAATAATTTGTAGTCATTGCTCTGGGGAGTACTTTTTAGAATTGAACTTTGCTTTAAATTTGTATTTTTATTGTCTTTTAGATTGGTGATTTTATTGTTGAGTCTTTTATTGTCCTTTAGGAAGAACAATGGTATAAAAATAAATTCAATGAGACTAGCATGACTAGTTGCAAAAAACTTAACTGATTAAGATCTGAAATTTTGTCCATGGCACCATCTAATTAGAAAGAAAAAAAAATACCTAGAGCCTCAAGCATTGACTGTGGGCTTTTAGTGTTTAATGACAAAACCCGTCTAATTATGGTATTTTCTTCCATTATCCACTTTTCACAAGACAAGAAACCAATTGTTACCTGAAATAAATTTTGCAATGACCTTTTAAAGAAATCTCATGAATATATCAGTGTGAAAAATTACATCACTATCATTCCTAAGAAGTAAACTAATGTGGGTAAAGTGTGATTTAAGATGAAAAAGTGTTCATAACTTTACCAGCAGGAAACACCCCATGTGCAGAAGAAGCAGCAACTTCAGATTTTACCCAAAAGGAGGTTCTGCAGTAGAAGATAGCAATAGCAATAGTGCTTAGACTTATGTACCATTTTATAGTGCTTTACAGTCCTCTCTAAGTGGTTTACAGAGTCAGTATATTGCCCACAACAATTTGTGACCTCATTTTATCCACCTCAGAAGGATGGAAGACTGAATCAGCTTTGAGTCTGGTGTGATTTGAACTGCCAAATTGCAGGCAGCTGGCAATCAGCAGAAGTTTACTGCAGTACTGCACTCTAACCACTCGACCATAATATTTCTGGTCAAAGAAGGTACCCCTTATATAGATATATGTATGGTCAAGGAAGGTATTAAATAACAATTATACAATCATTTTATCATCACTCTATACTTAGTTGACTACAGCATTATTATATTAATATATATTATACCTTTAAGCAGGCTGAATCATACCAAAGACATACCAAAGTTTTGGTGGGCAAAGCAAAAGGTATTGTTGA
The DNA here is from genome assembly GCA_004320025.1 of Laticauda laticaudata. Lineage (NCBI taxonomy): Eukaryota > Metazoa > Chordata > Lepidosauria > Squamata > Elapidae > Laticauda > Laticauda laticaudata. The sequence continues at coordinate 3,725 of BHFT01040034.1, forward strand.
GAGCAGGCAAAAGGCAAGGACATGGTGGGATCTGCAGATGAAGTGTGGAAGGAGTTAAAGGACTGGGTAGGTTGAAATCCCTTAAGGGGAGGAAGACATGACCCCCATCCCCAATTCCCTGGAGTGCTTACCTGATTTTTTTCAAGAGGATGCAGTTAGTCTGGCAAAATTCTTGTAAATAGGTGAGTAACAATAAATACTTCTCTGATCAACTTGCTGTATTGTTCTGGTTCCTTGAACCTGATATTTATCATTTCTAAAAAGGTAATCATGGCTTGAAGATTGAACCATCTTGAAAGTTCGGTATCACATTGCCCCAAGGACATTAAATTAAGAACTAGTACAATTTAGCTGATGGTAATGATAATCTATTTCCAAGCAAGCAAATAGTCTATCCAGAACTGCCCTGCCTCCATCCACCAGAATGCTCCTTTATCTTTCTACCTTCTGGATGTCATGTGGTGGAGTTCAACTTTGATCTATGGAGTGTGCCTACCTTATTTGATCTGGTGATATTTTTAGGAAGAAGAGGTCCCAAAATAGCCAGAAAACATTCCATGTAGGGTTTTAAAGGTGATAATCACCCAGAACTTTATCCAGAAATAAATTTTATCTCTGATATAAATTGTATATATAATTGTTAAGATTTAATATTTTATTTGTACTCTGGCCAGATGGGCAGTTTCTAAAATTGGAGAGAGAGAAAGAGAGAGAGAAAGAAGGTGCAACTTGGATGAATTGATAGGGACACAATACTTCGTGCAATACAGTAATATAGCAACAAAAACATAGAAACATTGCAGTTTATATTCTCTTTTTAGAGAAAGCCCAATAAATTAAATGACTTAATTTCTGAGTTAACAGATATGTGTTGTGCTGCAAATGTTGACAGCTTAGGGTGTTGATATTTATCATTAACCAGGCTGCAAATGATATCCTAGATTAATAATAGCTTCCAATGCTGAGTTTGCAATTCACAAGTACAGACAAAAGTGCAATGAATTGTTGGTTTTGGCACAAAAATGTGCCCAATAGAAGAACATCAATCCAGGAAGAAGAGACTTATTAAAACATTATTACTAAAAACAGTCTACTGCAGCAAAGTTTGAAATAATTCATAACTTATTATTATAATTGAAATAAAATTGTTTTTGAATGCAACATATTGATGCAACACAAAATAAACTATATATATCATTAAATGAAACCTAGTGTTTCTTAAAATGTTTGTTAATATGCAGAAAACAGACTCAGATCAGATCAGACTTCCCAGTTTGGTCAGATATAATGAATCATATTAGCCAAAGCTATTTTTCCCCCAAAAAATGCAAAGCCGACAAAATAGCAGGCAAGCTAAACAGAGCTAATTGTAAAATTGTCAAAACAAGTGAAGTACAGCAGAGATGCAGCTATAAAGTTAGGATACTTTAACAGTTAAGCAAATTCAAGTAGTGCTTTTGTCCTCATTTATTATGAGGTGACAAAAAGTTTTCAAACCCAAATGAGCACCTTCCTCTTGCCATTTCATTCCAACCACAAATGTCAATGATTAACTCTCTTTTTTCAGTCCTGATTGATGGGTAAAATCCTGCTTTAGACCCAGGTGGCAGCAACTAGTAGACTTTGGCAAATTGCAAGCATTCAGGAGACCAACAGGATAGCCAGGACTGTAGATTAAATTGGAAATTTGGAGGGTGGGAGAATCTTTTAAGAATCCTCCTGAATCCTTTAAGTCACCAGAATTTTATTTTTACCTAACCATGATGCATGGTATTTGCATTTTCTCTTCTGGAACATCTTTATGAAGTCCCAGCAACCAAATAATGAGAATTAACAGATCTTTTCCCTTATGCCTACAGTTCCCTAAGATGTGTTCTGTCTTCCAAACAGCTAAAAGCAGATCCATTGATTGCAGTACCATGGACAGCTCCAAATGAACCATATGCTCTAACAACAATTCACAAAAATGATTTAAGCCCATGTCACACTGCACCAACGGATGCAAAGAGGATGTAAAACAGACAAAAAAGCTTGCCATCTGCCATCCGTGGAAAATGCGATGCATTGCCGTAGTGTAACTCATGCGTAGGTCTTCTCTACGCCTATCGTTGTCAGACAATCAAAGATACCGGGCTCTACTGTATTTCATGCCATACCCTCCGTGCTCAGAGCGCGAAAATTTTGAGGCTGCACAAAGAACTTATAGATGATGAGAGCAGAATGAACTTCCGCGCAGCGTATGGATGTACATTCCGCAACACATACAGGTGACAAAAGCATTCTAAGTCCATTGTCATCCGCTTACACGTCCGATGTATCTCTCGGCATCCTCTGTGGCATCCGCGCAATTCACATCCGCTGCAGCGGAAACGGAAAAGGAGGAAGTGAAAGGTACGCAGAACGTCACACACAAACGTTTGTAGCATGGACATAGAAAGGATGAAAGCTGATGCAGCTCAGATATAAAGCATTAAAACGGACAAAACAGTTCATATAGTGGACGTACTTCGGATATTTATGATGTCTGGAGACGCCTAGAGTATTGGAAGAAACCTAGCGGAAAAACACATTTCCATAAAAAGGGGGAGGAATGCACCTGAATCTCACTTCATCCAGCAAGCCTCGGTGGCAGACTCTGCAGCCTTGTCCTTGCTCTTCCCATCATCCAGTCATCTCCACCATAATGCATACAGCAACACTCCTTTTGTATCGCCATCATTCTAACATCAGAACCAGCCTCTCAGCATGTTTCACTTTTCATATGCAAGAAGAAGAGACATTCCTAAGGAGCTGTTGGGTCCTGAAGATGGATGGCGAGAAGGTGGAGTTTTGGACTCTATGACAAGCTATGGTGTGAGCTGAGGATATAAGAGCTTGTGCATTCCAGACTTCATGAGATGCCACGGACCAGCCATTTGACAAAGTTGTGGCAGTGTTGACCCAGGAGACCAAGCCAGCAGCCAACTTCCGTCCCAGCCTGGATCCTGACTGAAGGTGCACTGACTCTGCGCCCTGCCTCTGGACCACATACAGAACTATGCAGTATGCTGAGGTGTGCCACATCAACACAGCATCACAATTGTGGTCAGAGACAGTGCTGCGACACGGCCATCATCAAAGAATAAGCGTGTGAGAGGCCTCCTCCATGCCCCACCACTGTAGAAGAGGACTAGAGGAAAGTATGCAGAGCAGTGTTATCAGAGGTGGTAATTTTCCACCACAGAGTGGAGCATAGATGGGAAGCATGTGCCTGTAAGGCTCCACCCAACCTCAGGGTCCAATTAACTTCAAATCTACAAGGCTTCTTCAGCAATCATGCGCTCTTATGCCATGGTTGATGGCTGACTACAAGTTCATCTAACATCGATGCTTCAGGCAATGGGTCAGCTTCAAATGCTCAGATAATACAACATCAGTGATCTCAAAGGTGGGCCTGGAATGCAATCTCACATCGGTTTCCCAGCATCCAGACCCCCTAGAACCCAGCAACCCAATATGTGCCCGACTTCATTGGTGGGATGATGCTTCTTCCTCAGAACCTACTCATGAAGCCCTACAGTTCAGATCACTCACCGTGAAGAGAGGATCTTCAACTACAGGCTGTCCAGGCAAGACGGGTTGTGGAGAACGCCTTTGGCATCCTGACCAACAGTTTTCCAGGTACTTCTCACAAACCATGACAGCAATTGCCCACGAAACATGAGCGAGCATCGTGAAGCTTGCTGCATCCTGCACAATTTCATGCGCACGCCGCTACTCCCGTGTTGCAGAAAAGGCGTGCGCCATCACAAGGCAATGGGGACATGAGAGCCTGGTATAATGGAGGCAAGACTAAACCTGATTGGAACACCCGTGTGGATGATGCAAGGCGCCATACAGAGCTTCACGTGAAGGGGAAGAAGTGCTCGAACCCCTACATTGGTGCAACTCCTCCAGCATGGAGCAGTGGAGTGGCAAACGATCGTAATCTTAATGGATGCTCCTTCAGCCTGTCTCAGCACATCGATGAGAATTGTGCCATGTAATTGTTAGGTGGCCCTACAATGAACGGCATGAATAAGAAGATTTTGTTTTAGTTGAAAGTGTGTTGAATCAATGATGATTAAATGTTATGATAATAAAGGCATATGTGTGCAAGTGGGAGGGTGGACCATACAGCCACACTATACTTGCACTGGGGTTTATCTATCCCACAAATATCCTTACCATGCCCACAACTATCCTTACAGCATCGCCACAGCACCTTAACCACCCAACATTTATCTTACAATCCCACACTATCATACCCATCCCAGCTATCCATCCACAGCTACCTTACCCATCCAAACAGCTATCCATACCACAGCTAAGCTTACCAAATCCCACACGCCATGCAAAGGCTTAACCCTTTTTTCAAAAGGTTTTCCCCAACACTTTATTAAGTAAAAAAAAATGAATCCAGTGTGTGAAACAAAGATAACCTTTATTAATAACAAACTGTATTCGGACTTTAATTAAAAAGCAAAATGACCCAGTAAGAGTGGTCTATAGCAAAGAATGAAGTGAACAGGTAACAACTCAGTCTCTGGCACTCTTCTCAGTCCACTCGAGGCGTGTCCATAGGTCTCAGATGTAAAGGGGCCAGGGACTGTGGAGGTGGCTGTTGCTGGAGTGCTGGTACCTGAGGCGCCATTGGGGATGCTGGCCCCGAGAGTCACAACAGGAGATGGTATGTGCAGGAAGCTCTTCAGAGGCTGACTCAGTTCGTGAGGTTTGAGAGCCCTTCATCAAGTACGCGGATGGTAGCCCCAAGACTGATGACAAGATGTTCTGAGAAGGGGCTTGGCTGTGGGATGGAGCGAAGGGGAGTGTAATTGCACTGTCTGGTCTGCGCTGGGGTCAGTGAAGCATTCTGTGGCATCTGTGGCATCCCAGGGACCTGGGCGTGGACTGGAAGGGCGCCTCTGCTCTGGGAAGTCCCTGATCAGTGGAGGCCTTGGTAGGTGAGGGGCGTGAAATCTGTGGAAGGGCTGTGACCTCACCTGGGGTACGAGACGCAGAAGCTGGTAGTGGTAGGAGCAAAGGTTCAGCTGGGCCTGGAGGGTGGTGCAGAAGAGCTGTGATCCGCCTCCCTTCATCATCTGGTACTGGCCTTGGCATCGTCCATGAGGGTCTGGCTCTACGTAGGTGATGAAGGCTTGCAGTTAAGAGGATGGTATGTCGAAGTGGACCAGCTGGGAGAGGAGATCTGTGCTGGTTTCTGTTCTCCCTTCAGCCATTCGAGCACCTCTCCTCATGGTCCTCGGAAAATGAGTACTGTTTCCTGTGCTTCCCTTCCCTTGCCGTTGCATCTTCCTCCTCTGGCAGGGGCTTCAGAGCCTTCAGCAGCAGGGGACTTGAGGCCTGGGGCTTGGTCCACCACAGCAGTAGCAGTAGCAGCAAGCACGCAGCAGGTAGACTAGCAGCAGCAGGAGAAGCCACCACAGCACCACCACCACCAGCAAGCAGCACAGCACCAGCAAGCTTCAGAGTCAGTGCCAGGGGGTGGGATGGTGGTTCTGTTCCTCTTGCCAGGGCTGGCAAGGAGTACCACAAGGCTTCCTCTCTCCCCATGGTGATCTCTCAAGGATGTCTTGGCAAGCAGTCTTCCTCTGATGGTAGTTCCTTCTGAATTCCCTCTGCTTGCGAGCTGCATCCTTTTATATCCACGGAATGCTTACACAATTCATCTCCCCGCATGCACAGTGAATGCTTTGCATCCGCTACGCATGACCGCTATGCATCCTATAGGCCACCATGATTGTCATCTGCTATGCATCTGCTAACGCTTGCCGTTCCTTCCGCTACGCAATCCGCTCACTGTTTTCCCCCCTGGAAGCCCTGCGGATGTGTTCATCCGCTCCATCTGCTTTTCATTCTCCGCTAAGGCTTCCTACGAACATTCGCACTTTTTCATCCCCTGCTACATCCCCCCATCCATTCCCTTCCGTTGTGTCCGCTCTGGGTTTTATTTTGCAAATTTGGACACTTTTGGGAAGCGGATAACAACGGATGGAAATTTTGCTTGTCCGCTGTGTCCTTTTTGCATACGTTTTGCATCCGTCGGCCAGTGTGACCTAGCCTTTAGTACTTTTCACTCTTAAATTTTCACTACTTTCTTGCCAAAGAAGCAGCTTAAAAGCAAGAATCTCACATGTTTATTGGAAGTATTGCCACCATGGACTCAGTTTCTGACTTTTAGTGTCAGATGGATCTGAAGTTGGAAGAATTCTGACATTTGAGACTTGAAAAAAGCCTTTAGTTCTATTGTGGCATTTGGACCGCTTGCTTCTTCCATTAGTACTGCAGATTCTCTAAGTGTCCAGCACAGAGGTGGAGAACTATGGTCCCTTTAAGATTTATGGACTTCAACTCCCAGAATTTCTGATTCAACCATGCTCAGGAATTCTGGGAGTTGAAGTGCACAAATCGTAAAAAGACCAGCATTCATCACCCCGGCTCTAGCAAAATCCCTGATATTTATGAATGCTATACAATGAGGTACAAAAATGTCTGCTTTGTCTAACGTTATGGGTTTACTATATGCCATGATGACAATATTTTAACAATCATTCGGAGTAGTGACATATTTTTCTCTCTGAATGAAAGACATGTTAGCTTCCTCTATGAACATAAGGGTGACATACACATCACATGCAAATCACTTTTAGCTCAAATGGAGGAATTTCATTTAGCATGGTAAATTGTTTAATACACACTGCTAGATTTGAATCAATGAACATAAGAAATGTGTAATGTTAATGAATAGATAGTATTATTGAATTGCCAGTAGTTGCATTTCATTCAGTAACTGAGCTTTATTAACTGCCACTTTACAAGGGGACAATATTTCCTCTCCATTCATTGTGAAATAGATATTGTATCCTTAAAACAATGTTACAAAAATAATGCCAAAAGCTTGAGTTCATCCAACATGCACATTTAAAGCTGTTCCCAGATTTTGTAGTGTCTTCATAGTAAGTCACAACAGACTTATAGCTAAAGGATCTATATTACCTTTGCAGCCTTATCTTAAGATTCTTACCACAATATTTGAGAAGGACCAGAGGAGACATGATAGCAGTCTTCCAATATTTGAGGGGCTGTCACAGGAGGGGGGGGTCAAGCTATTTTTTAAAGCACCTGAAGGCCAGAAAAGGAATAATGGATGGAAACTGAACAAGGAGAGATTTAACCTGGAAATAAGGAGAAACTTTCTGATAGTGAGAACAATCAACCAATGGAACAGCTTGCCCTCGGAAGTTGTGGGAGCAAAGTCTCAATTGAGACTTTCAAGAAAAGATTGGACTCCCATCTGTCAGAAATGGTGTAGGGTCTTCTGCTTGGGCAGGGGATTGAACTATATGACCTACAAGGTCCCTTCCAACTCTGATTATCTGTTATCTGTTATCTTTCAAGTAAAGAACACTGACTTTGGTTTTAGGTAATAGTAGGTGCTAGCTAGATGAAGTTTTTTTCAGTTTTTATATGCTTCACCTACTATCACACTGTGGCTCTTTTAAAAATAGATGAGATTTTTATACCTCTTTATAACAGGATGGTTCTGCTTTCTTTTTACTTTCTCTTATTATTGCAGTCTGTCTTCAGCTAAATTCCAAAATCTTGTGAAGTTAAAAGAATAGATGATGCTTTCATATGACTGCATCTAAATATCTCTTTGGTCTGACCCTGACCCTGATTTATCTTAGTCAAGGCAACCATCAGAAGTTCCCAAAGGGTCTCATGTTCAGATTCTTGCTTCTCTTAGCATGAAATGAAATATCTAGATACATAGACAGATAGACAGAAAGACAGACAGATAATGGACATGATAGATAGATGATAGACATGAGAGACATGATGATAGATAGATAGATAGATAGATAGATAGATAGATAGATAGATAGATAGATGGATGGATGGATGGATGGATGGATGGATGGATGGATGGATGGATGGATGGATAGATAGATGGATACATAGATAGATACAAAATTATATTCTGTGGAGATTCTATAGATATTAATAAGCACACTAATTACATCCTGCCTTAAGAATCCACTGTACATACATTCTTATTTTTCATAGCTTACAAAAATCAAAGAAAATTATGGAAACTGTATTGAAAAATATTGCTAGGTTAGAGTGGAGGAAATAATGAATCTGTATTAATTTCTATGTCCCACTAGACACAAGCACAGTAATGGATTTTGTGGAATAACTGTACTTTAGTTTATAGTTTGAGAGATTTTGTGATGAAACATTCTTATGAATAACAAAAGGCTGAATATTTGAAGTGGAAAACCTACAGCTTGATTGCTATCTTCACTCTTTTTGAATATTTAAAACAATGCATTGGATTACATGGATAGACCATTTTCACTGTAGGGAATGAAGCGAATGATAGGTCTCAAGGATTTGGACTTAAATTAATACAGTTGCTAATTCAGAAAATGTGGGCAATCAGAAAGATATGAAATCTTCAGATATTAAATTGTTCAATTCACTTTACATCAAAGCAAGCCACAGGGAACTGAAAGATTAAATTTTGTTGGTGAAAACCACTTTGAGATATCTGAAGCAGTGCAATAGAATTTGAAAATGTTAATAATTAAAACAATTGTTTTCCTTTCTGTTCACAAAACAGAATTGCTGACCCAAAAATAAAGCATATTGTATGAGATAGATTTATGAAGAAAGTAAAATTCATAGTCTTGTGTTTCATAAGCCTACCTTTTTTAGATATGTCATTATATAAGAAATAAAAATGCCACATTCCTTTATTGGGTTATCCTTGATTCTTGCAGTGTTCTTTGTTCAGTGTTTTAAGTATCATTTTGTTATTCAGGTGCAAATGAACATTNCAGAAGTTTATGCTTCTCATTTAAATGACTCTGAAGATATGCAGTACAATCAAAAAAAAAAAAAAGACAACTTAGTTGACAGGGTCCAATAGCTGACACTGTCCTTTTTCCCAAAATAAAAGGTAGGTTAAATTGGTTTTCTTAGTCATTTTTTTTACATCCTTGTAATATCTAATATATTGCAATTCAATTATTTTGACAATTCCTTTAATTCAGGTTTAATTCTCTATACACTTACATATTTAGGAATATGTCCCAATGAACTTACTACTCTAGTAATTTCTTCTCCATATATTCTGTACATTGGCTTGTAGCATAAGTTAACTACATGGTACTTAGGAAGTATAATGAAAGAGTAAATTCATTTTTATTTGCCACAGAATAAGGCATACTTTAACTGTGTCTAAATTAATTCAACTTGGAAACTGTGGATTGAAGAAAGAGCTCCATATCTAATTACTGTGTTCATATAGCACATTTGCTAAACATGTGATGATACAATAGAATAGAAAATAATAGAAGTATGAAGGTCTCTGCATTCAAAGCTAAAAAAAAACCTTTAGCTTTTTTTAAATGCAAATATTTTTGGAGGCTCATTTCCCTCCTTCAGTATTGTTCCAATGACATTATCCTCCTGATTCTAAATTTTTTCTTGGGTAATTCGCCATATCTTCAGCATATCTGTTTAGTTGCCTTTTTTCTTTCTTATAAGATGCTTCTTGTGGAGGTATTTGGCCATATTTTAGGTTTATATGTATTCCAAATTCTTAGGGTATAACATCTAACAATATGATTTTGGAAATCTACACTAGCCTTCATCATATCCATAAGTAAGAATGCCAAACAGATAGCACTTACAACAGTTGTTTAGTGACCATTCTAAGTTACAGTGGCACTAAAAAAGTGACTGATGATCATTTTCCACACTCATGACTGTTGCAGCATCCCCATCATCAAATGATCAAAATCCAAACGCTTGACAACTGATATGTATGATGGTAGCAGTGTCCTGGGGTCATGTGATCCCCTTTTATGACCTTCTGATATGGAAAGTCAATAGGGAAGTCAGATTCTCTTCACTTAATGTTACTAACTTAATAATGGCAATGGTTCACTCAACAACTGGGCCAATAAAGGATGTCAAATAGGGCAAAATTCAGTTAACTGTCTCACTTAGCAACATAAATTAGACTCAATTGTGATCATAAATTCAAGGACTACCTGTATTTTATCAATGGTTTACATTTAAGCAATTCTCAGAAATTTTCTTTTAACTTGATAAAAGAGGGTATGGTTTTGAACTTGATACAACTACAGTTTGAAACTGAGTTATGTGCCGCTGATGAGAATCTTATTGTGAAAATGTACAAATTCTGGTTGAGACTGAAAACAGATTATGAACACGTTGAAGATTATATAAGTTGGGCTAAAAATTATAATGTTTTTATATTATAAATATAATATAGAAATACAGCATATAATATAGAAATACAACAATGAAAAAACATGAACAAAATGGCTGAAATTTACATTGTTACAATCTTAAGGGCCTGTCACATTGGCTAACGGATGCAAAACGTTTGTAAAAAGGACACAGCGGATGAGAAAATGTTCCATCCGTTGTTATTCGCTCTCAAAAGTGCCGAATTTGCATAAGACAGAGTGGACAACAACGGAAAGGAACGGACGGGGGAGGATGTAGAGGGGATGTAAAATGGATGCTCCATGGAAGCCTAGAGGATGGAAGCAGATGGGAGCAGATGGCACATCCGCGGGGCTTCCGGGGGAGCACAGCGAAGCGGCACGCGCAGCGGAAAGAGCGGATGCAGAGCGGATGCCAGTGGATGAAGATGATGCAGAAGCGGAAGCCTAGCGGACCCCTAGCGGATGCCCTAGCGATACACAGCGTTCACTGCGCATGCGGGGAGGATGCATTGTCAGCCCGCAGATATAAAGGGAAGCAGCTCGCAAGCAGGTCACCATTCAGAGGAAAGACCTGCTGCCAGACACAGCTCACGCCAACAACCATGGGAGAAGAAGAGGAAGCCTGTGGCATCTGCTGCCACCTGCAAGAAGGGACAGGCCCACATCCCACCCCTGGCGCTGACTCTGCTTTCTGCTGGGGCTTCTGCTGCTCCGGCTGACACTTCTGGTGCTGGGAGCTTCTGCTGGCCGCTGCTCCTATTGCTGGGGCTTCTGCTGGTGCTTACTGCTTGCTGGTGCTGCTCCTGGTGCTGGGCTTCTGCTGGGTGCTTACTCTGCTGGCGCTGCTCCTGGTCCTGCTGGTCCTGCTGGTCCTGCTGGTGCTCCTGTCCTGCTGGTCCTGCTGGTGCTCCTGGTCCTACTGGTCCTGCTGGTGCTCCTGGTCCTGCTGGTCCTGCTGGTCCTGGTCCTGCTGTTGCTGCTGGTGTTGCTGGTGCTGCTGGTGCTGCTGGTGCTGCTGGTTGCTGGTGCTGCTGGTCCAGCTGGTCCTGCTGGTCCCTGCTTTTGCTGCAACTGTTATTGTTGCTGCTGCTACTGGTGGGTGGTGGTCTGGTGAAGCAGCCCTACAACCTCAAAGCCCCTCTGATGAGGCCCAGATGGCCCTGCCAGAGGAGGAAGAGGCATACGTGTGAACGGGAGAGGAGACAATACTCCATGGAAGAGGACATGAGGATGAGGTGCTGGAATGGCTGAGGGAGAACGAGTATCTTTGGCGGAAGGACACAGGCTCTATCAAGACACCAAAAGGAAGCAGGCTGCTTGGAGAGAGAAGCGGAGAGCCTGGGCTACACTTCGGAGGTGCTCCTCAGCTGGTGGAAGCACATGCACCCTTGTATGGGAAGCTGCACCTCAAATCTGGCCAGGCCACGGTCAAGCTGACGGACATAGAGACCTCGTGATGGCAAGTTCTTGGAGGTGAGGTCCGCCACCAAGGAGCAGCCCCTCTGACAACCCTCTCTCTCTCAGGCAGCCTGCAGAGAGCCAAATCCTCTTCGGCCAAGAGTCAGCCTCCTGTGTCCAGGCAGGTATCTGTGGAGCATGCCACGATGGAGACCCCCCCGACAGCTTGCACTTCCCGTGGCAGAGCGCCGTGGAGGACCCCCTGAACGCAGTGGGAGCAAGAGAGGGCACTTCCACTAGAGACCACCAGCACACCACCCCAGCGTCCACCTCCACAGAAAGCAGGCAGAGAGCCAGACCTGAGGAGGCAGAAGACAGAGCCATCTGTCTGCGGAGATCAGCCGACACCATCAAGAAGCGACCGGTAGATTTCTCTCTCACTGGTACAACACTGACGTCCCATCCTCCAACCGCAAGCTCTTCATAACGTATGTCAACCAGACCCTCATGAACATTGTCAAACTCACAGTACCAGGGATCAAAGACACATCACGGTCTTCTACACAACACATCCGGCCCAGCTATACCTGGTCTCCACCCAGTCCAGTCTGCTCCCCCCCAGAGTGATGTCACTGCCCTTCAAGGCTTTCCACAGGCCCTCACCTACCAAGGCTATGCTACCAGGAGCTCCAGCAAGCACAGGCAGCCCTTTCCGGTCCAGGCACAGTACACGTACGCCACGCTGCCACTGATGCCATTGATGCCACCGATGCACGATGCAGACGTGATCGCACAGTCCTCGCACACTGGATGCCAGAGCCGCCACCGATGCCAGCCCACACAGCAGTACCCCCCACGCCACAGATGCCAACATCACACCACAGATGCCACCCATCGCACAGATGCCACCTCATGTCAAGATGCCACACCCATGCACTCAGCTCACTCACCTGCAGACCAGACATCGCCCACTACACCCTCCTTCCTCCCGCCACAGCCAAGCCTGGCCTCAGAACATCTGTCATCAGTATGTGGGTGACCCCGATGTCCTGGAGAGAAGGAGCTCTCAACATCATAGGACTGAGCCAGCTCTCGAGAGCTTCCTACACACACCATCTCCTGTTGTACTCTCGGGGCCAGGCCACCCAATGGTGCCTCAGACCAGCACTCCAGCAGCAGCCACCTCCACAAGCACTCGACCCTTCACCCTGGAGACTATGGGCATGCCTCAGAGTGACTTGAGAAGAGTGCCAAAAGACTGGGGGTGGCTACCTGTTGACTTTATCTTTGCTTGGGACACTTGGTCATTTTTCTTTTACAGCTTGTTATTAAAATAGATTATCTTTGCTTCACACACTTGCTTCAGTGTCTTTTGTCAAGTAAAGTCTTGTGAAAACTTTTAGAAATGGTTTAAGCCTTGCATGCTTGTGGGATGGTTAAGATAGCAGTGGATGCGCAGGGAACATCCTTGGCATGGGTAATAGCTGTGGGATGGACAGAGATGAGCCTTGGGTCATGGGTAAATAGCTCTGGATGGGCAGGGTACCTATGGCAGTGGTAAAAGCTGGGAAGGGCAGGAGGTAACGCTTTTGGGATTGGGTAAGGATAGCAAGTGGGATAGATAAGCCTCCAGTGCAAGCATAATGGACTGTATGGTCCACCCTCCCAGGTGCCAAGACTTTGGCCCTTTATTATCAATAACAATTTAATCATTGATCCGACACATTTCAACATAAACACAACTCTTTATTAAATGCCTGTTACATTGTAGGGCCACTCAACATACATGGCACAATCTCATCCTGTGATGAGACAGCTGAGGAGCATCATTAATCAATCTATCATCCTGTCTTGCGCACTCCACTGCTCCAGCTGGGAAGTTGCACCATTGTCTCAGGAGGTTGCACTGCTTCTTCCTTCATGTGAAGCTCTGTTGGGGCCTTGCACATCCAAGTATCTATCAGTTTGCCCTTGCTCATTCACCAGGCTCCATGTCCCCATTGCCTTGTTGGAGGTCCACAAGACTGTCTGCCAACACTGGTGTGGGTGCGCATGAGATTGTGCAGGATGCAGCAGCTTCCACGATCCTCCTCACGGTCTTGTGGGCGATGCTGCATGGTGTTGAGAAGTACCTGGAACTGTTGGCCAGGAATGCCAAAGCGTTCTCCACCACCCGCCTTGCCCTGGACAGCCTGTAGTTGAAGATCTCTCTTCACGGGTGAGGCATTCTGGAAGTGTAGGGCTTCATGAGGTAGGTTTGAGGGAGAACGCGTCATCTCCCACGATGAAGTCGGGCACATTTGTGTGTCATTGGGCCAGGGGGTCTGATCTGGGAAGCCAGGATGAGGTTGCGTTCCAGCCCCTCCGAAGGTGACTGTGTTGTATACCTGGGCAATCTTGAAGCTGACCGATTTGCCTGAAGCATCCATGTAATGAACTTGTAGTCAGCATCAACCATGGCGTAGAGGATGAATGCTGAAGAAGCCCTTGGTGGTTGAAATAAGTGGACCCTGACTTGGCTGGAGCTTTGCAGGCCACGTGCTTGCCATCTATGCTCAACATGTGTGGTGAAGTTCCACTTCTGATACCATGCTCTGACAACTTTCTTCGAGCCTTCCTTCAGTGGAGGGGCACTGAGAGCTCCTCAAGGTATTCTTCGATGATGGCTGCACCACTTCTCTGACCACAAAGCTGATGGTGTTGTGGTGGCACCCTCCAGCCGTACTGCACTCTCCTGTAAGGTGGTCCCTGAGGCCAGTGGCGCAGAGTCAGTGCCACCTTGAGCCCAGGGTCCAGGCTGGGCTGGAAGTTGGTGTTTGCCTTGGTCAACCTGGGTCTCAAGCACTGCACAACTTTGTCAAACATGGTGGATGCATCCTCATGAAGTTCTGGAATGCCACGAGAGGTCTTCATTCCTCAGCTCCACCATCATATGTCCGTACTCCATCATATGTTTATATAGTCTGTACTCGCTCTTCTGGCGATCCATCTTCAGACCCAGAACACTTCTTGGCCGCCCCTTTTCTTCAACGTAGACAGGTGAAAGAGCCTGTAGATGGCTTTGCACTGTTGAGAACGATGGTGGCTACAAAAGGAGTGTGTGATGATGCTATGGTGAGATGACTGGATGCTGTGGAAGAGCAAGAGCAAGGCTAAAGAGGTCTGCACACAGGGCTGCTGGACTGAAAGTGAGATCCAGGTGAGTTCTCCCCTTTTTATAGGAAATATAGGTTTTCCGCTTGATGTCCTTTTTGCATCCTCTAGCATCCTGCAGACAGCTAATATCCGAGATAGATCCCCTCTGCGAACGTTTTTCCCGTTTTAATGCTTTGGTATGCGAGCTGCAATCCACTTTCATCCTTTCTACATCCATGCTACTAACACTGTGCGTCCATTCCCATGTCCATTTGCTTCCTCCTGTGTCTGTTCCACTGGAGCGGATGCGAGTTTCGCGGGATGTGCAGCGGAATGCCTGGTGGATATAGCGACGCGTACGGATGACACACGGATGTAGAACGTATGTTCCCCGTATGCGTTGCGGATGCAGAACGACGCGTTGGATACATTTTCGCGCTCAAATAGTTTTGTGCAGCTCAAAACTTTTTGAGCGGATGAAATGTCAGTGACGGATGCTGGATGGATAGAGAGGATTGAAAACGGATGCAGTGAGTACAGAACGGAAGCATCGCATTAACCAATGGATGGCAAGTGTTTCTCTCCATTTTACATCCTCTTTCCATCCCTTGGTGTTGTGTAACAGGGGCTTTCGGGAGAAGTTCTATAAAATGATGTATAGATGGTATGTATCACCAGAAAGATTGTATATGAGCTTCAGTCCTGTGCTTGAAAAACCAAGTAGATGTTTTTGCCACCTTTGGTGGACTTGTAAACAAAGTAAAAAATATTGGACTGAGATCCATATGTTGACTCTCAAAATTTTGAAAGTCAATATAAAATTCAAGTCAGAGACATTTCTGTTAGGGATAATGAATAAAAGTTTAGTAAAACAACTACAAAGTATTTTATTCTTGATATAACAACAACCAGACTTCTATATGTCCAATGTTGGAAGGTTTTCACAACACCAACAATGGAAGAATGACTGTTAAAGTGAATAGAGCTAGCTGGGAAGGTGAAACTGATGGCTCTGGTTAGAGAAAAGATATTGGTCAAATTTAATGATTTCAGCTTATTTTGAAGTATGCTGATAAAACCATGGCCACAGAAGCCTGGTTTATGATTACAAACTTGCTCAGACAAAAAAGAATACAAATTATCACGAAACTTTATGCGAACCTTCAAGACAAGAAGATAGGTCAAAAAAGAGTATATTACTAAGTCAAATTAAAAAGATCTATTTAAACATACAAGAAACTGGTTAGGACAGTTGGACAACTGGATGACAACAAGTAAGAAAATTCTTGATAATATATGAATTTCCTTCACTTTAAAACATGAAGAAAAGAGATATCCACATTCCTGAACTTTAGATTTTCAGAAAGGTAACCTGAAAATGGAATCAAATAGCATGCCAGGAAAAGACTAAGTAGACAGATGAAAAACAAATAA
This sequence comes from Laticauda laticaudata, assembly GCA_004320025.1. Classification (NCBI taxonomy): domain Eukaryota; kingdom Metazoa; phylum Chordata; class Lepidosauria; order Squamata; family Elapidae; genus Laticauda; species Laticauda laticaudata. The sequence goes on from BHFT01040034.1 coordinate 19,999, forward strand.
ATAACCAAGTCTAGACAGTTTTTTTCTGAGATTGTTCTTAAAGATTTTAGATGAAAAACTGTTCAGTGTCCTAGCACAAATTTTGAAACCATCCTTAAGGATTAAAAAGGGAAAAATTCTCCTAAGGGAATTTTTGTTAAAAAAATGAATTAAGGATGCCACATTATTACCAAGTGTTTAGCTTAATATCTGTTGTAGGAAGGTTGATCTAAAGAATTGTTAGAGATAAAAGTATGAAGTATATAGAAGAAGAACAATTATTCTGCACAAATAAGTACTGTTATTCAAATATTTGAAGCGAAGATGTCTTGTTCTCATTGGTATCTAGAGTCTGGTATACAGAATTATACAATGAATGAATGAATAAAACATCTGGGTGGCAACTCTGGAAACAAATGTTGAACAGAGCTTTGGTCTAACTCTAATTATATTCCCTAATTACGTTTCTAATTCAAAATGAATTTATACAATTCAAATGAATCTAATTGCATGAGCATTTTTGCAGTGGTGCAGATTTCTCTTTTAAATATCTGCAAATATATTTTCCTCTTCAAGGATGTACTTCTCTCTGATTTTGTCCTTGGGCAGCGAGAAAGGGGAAAATAATTTACACTTTTGTTGGAAACTTGATCAAAACTTTTCATCTCATCTATCAATTGTTTTAGATGTCTTATTTACTATAAATTATAAATAAATAAAATATGTTCTACTAATGAACCAATACAAAATGGTGGTGTATAAAGTCAGGTTTATGATGAATTTTCTGCATTCATCATTTTATTTCTGAAGTTTATAAGATCAGCCCAGATCACTTTTCTATATGCTCACTTGCTATTAAAGCCTTCTGTAAGACGTAAATGGATATCTCCAGAAAAAATGAAGAGGGATGACTACAAGGAAGAATTGTTACTGAAATGGGGTGACCACACAAATAAACACAGTATGTCTTTCTACTTTATTGGTAACTTGTACAATCTCTAAATTCAGTGGATTAGGACTAAGTTCCAACAAGCAAAATAAATTAAAAAAATATGGTTTATTGATAAACATTTATCAACTTATCCTTTTTAGGGTTGGTTGGTCCCTTTGAAAGGTCTTTTCCATCCCCTCCGCCAAATTTCCTCCATTCTATCATCTTTTCTTCAGGGATATATATCAAAGGTCATGCTGTCATCTTGCCATTCTGTGGCATGAGTTTGTGGTTCAGCTTTATTTTAAGCTAAAAGCTAGTACCATGGAGAGTCAGAGCTATTCTCATTTCAGAATCTTGGCATCATTCCAGATTATTTATAAGTAACTCCAGAGGCTCACTCATGTCAAAAAATAAGTCACTCGATGCTTTCTAAAATGCACATTGTTGCAATACATAAATAAAAACCAAGGGGAAAAAACATTATTCAAAGATTATGGAAAAATATTTGTTTTAATGAGACATCAGAATAATTTTTCTGTTTGGCATTTTTGAAAAACTGTTCACAAATATCTTACATATTAAGTACATTGTTGACTTCAGACTAAAACATAAAAAGCAAATAATATTGACCATAAGCAAAATGGAGGAGAAATATATAGGAAAAACTAAGGTAAATATATAGGAAAAAATGAGGTTCTTCAAAACGTCATTATTTCCTTGAGGTATTATCATTTTCCAAATTCTGAATATGATTCAGAACCTCTGAATAATTTCCTTTTAATTGCCCTTTCTTGAGTTTTTTTGACCAGTCATAGGTGATGTGAGAACACCAACAGGTATCTAAAAGATTTGATCTCTGGATCTGAATTAAACTCAAATCCTGAAGTAGCCTGGGTTAATCTTGTAGGAAGAATCCTAAGACCCATCCTTTTATTTCCATGCCCCCAGAGAAGGCAAAGAAAAACACAGAAATTAAAGCAATCCCTGCCTCCCAGCCAGAATGACCTCAAGTAGCCCTAAGACTGAGGCAGGCTGAATTGACTGGAATAAGTCAGAAAACACACAGAATTTACATTCCCCACTTTTCCCCAAGGCTAGCCTTGACCCTGACCACCACCCAGGAAACCAAATAGGAAGAATTAGAATACAGAAAGCACATTATTAGTCTAATCAAGTAACCCCACCAGGCATCTCAATCTCAAAGGTCCAAAAGGTTAAAAATCATTCCACTCCTCAGTCTGTCAGCTGTCTTAGAACCAATGCATAGAATAAATGATTGAATGATTGAATGAATGAATGAATGAATGAATGAATGAATGAATGAATGAATGAATGAATGCTGAGACAATCAGAGATTCTGATTTGTGGCAATTTGATTTTCTCAAAGCCAATCTTGACCTTTATCTGACTGCACGAGTCAAAAAGAGGGCTGTGGAAATATTTAGACATCCCTCACATCCAGGACGTAAACTGTTTCAACTCCTATCCTCAAAATGATCCTATAAAGCACTATAAAGCACCAGAACAACTAGACACAAGAACATTTTTCCCCAAACACCATCACTCTGCTAAACAAATAATTCCCTCAACACTGTCAAACTATTTACAAAGTCTGCATTACTATTAATCTTCTCATCAGTCTTTATCACCCATCTCCCCTCCTACAACTTTGTCGCTTGTAATCTTATGATTTATATTGACTGTTTCCTAGTATGATTTGATTGTTTATTGTACCCTATGACTATTATTGTTATACCTTATGATTCTTGACTCCTGACGAATGTATCTTTTCTTTTATGTACACTGAGAACATATGCACCAAAGGCAAATTCCTTATGTGTCAATAATGAATTCTAATATTCTTGGCCAATAAAGAATTCTATCTATCGATTTTATCTATCTTTGGGAACTTAACCACTGTCATAAGATAGAACTATTAAACTGTTCTTTGGGTGGGATTACCTATGAAGTAATTTTCAAAACCTCAGTTTGATTCAGAAGTATATCCTATGTGAACTTTAGCTCTGCAGATGGGCAGTTACATATGCATTAATTTCCAACAACTAATATTTTTTCTGCAGATTGTTTAGAAAGAATTCCTCCTGGGATCAGCTTATAGCTCTAAGCAGATATATAGTAGCTCAGAGAGAACTGAACCATGACCCTTATCTTCCTCAGTCTGCAGGTTTTCAAAATTGTAAATTCTGTTAAAAGACAAAAGACCTAAACTCCCAGAGAATAGAAATTCCTTGATTGACAGCCACATCTGAGACAAGAATTTTCACTCACCAAGCACCAAAATTTTGATCTCATGACTCGTGGATATTGTGACTTTTAGAGCAAGACTTTTTCACCTCCCACTAAAACCCAGACTCTGTGTCATTCCAGGACATTATGAGGAGGGGGGGAAGAAAATAGTATATGTAAAGCACAGAGAATACAGAAGAGGAAGGAGGAGAAGGAGGAGGAGGAGGNAGGAGGAGGAGGAGGAGGAGGAGGAGGAGGAGGAGGAGAGGTTTGTTTGAAGGTTAGCTTTGATTCCACATCTCCCAAGACATTGTACAGTAGTTTAAAGTTGACCTTAGACAGATGCTAGTGAAATCAAGACATCACAAATTTCATCTAATTCTTGCAATGGGAACCTTTTCAAGCTAAATAATTTCTTAAGACAAACTGGATCAAATTCTTTCAAATTTCTCCCACAGAAAGGGATTTTCCAACTATTTCTCACAATCCAGACTTGGTGATGAAATAGTACTATGAAACAAGAGAGAGGGCTGCAGATTTCTTTTCTGACCAGCATGACATTTAAGCAAACAGAAAAAGTGCAATGTTCCTATTCAAATCATGCACTTGTCATTTCTTTTCTCCAATTCTAATTAACTTTGTATTATGGTTTTCTATACATCATTTTATTCAGTTAAATGTAACAATTGCAACAATATCAGAGAGCATTGCTTTAAAAAAACCACACAGTAAAACAATGTTCATTAGAGTACAAGTCTGTGCATTTACTGATTAACTGGAAAAATGTTAGTACATAGTCCATTTTCCTGACCCTTTTAACCCCAATTTCTGCATAATTCTCTGTGCTTTTGTTAACTGAAATGTTGTAGATGATGTCCACCACCACCACCACCCCCCTTGTGATTTGTGCTTGAAGAATTCTAATTGTGACTCTGGGAAGAAGGATCTCTTTAACATTCTTTCTGTATAATGAAAAAGAAAATTACTCTTTAATCATTGCTTGATGGATTACAATCAGCATGTCTAGACAAATTGAGTTCATGGTTTTCTCTCAGGAAAATTAGCAACCAACAATTATGCAACTTGTTTTGTTTTGTTTTGTTCTTCTCACAAAAGAAATATGTTCAAAGATTTAAGGATGCTGACATGGTCCAAGAAGACAAAGAGATTTCTGGAATGATGTCATTTAAAGTGAAATTTCTTTGCTCCTCCAAACATGAACACCTCACCAGCAAAATAGTATGTACAATTACTTCTTAATTGTATTTGAATAAAAATGGAACACTTGAGGGTTGGTAATCATATCATTTGTTCAAATACAAGAGATCTGAAGAACATGATAAGTAGTGGACAGTAAAGTCTCCTTTTGGTCTAGCTTCACATCTACTGACTTCATGGACTTGTTTGTAGGTATGTATGACAGCAGGAAAATGATTGACTGTTGCACTTTTTCAGGATAGTGTTTTTTTAAAAAAATAAAAATAAAAATTGGCCAGACTTGTCTACAGCTGTAGTATTTGTTGGAAGTCTCTTACCCACATGCTAACCAGATAGATTTCTGCTCAGCCTTTCAATCCATATCTGGTTAGTCAGATGCTGATATATGAGTAGTGGGAGGGAGGGAGGGAGGGAGGGAGGAAGCAAGGAAGGAAGCAAGGAAGGAAGCAAGGAAGGAAGCAAGGAAGGAAGGAAGGAGGAAAAGGAGGGGGAGAGGGAGGGAGGATGGAAGGAAGGAATGAAGGAAAGAAGAAATAGCTATAATGTATTCTGTTCTATACTTCCAATGAGCCTTTTATTATTTTGACAGTTGCCTTTTCCTCCCCAAAAGTGGCCAAGGTGTTTAGAGCAGCACAACTGCACCACTGAATATATATACCTTCTCTATTCTAACTTCTTGAGTGGAAAAGTCTAAGCTCTTCCTTAGAGAGAAAGCAATCAGCCATATGCATGTTGTGGTATTTAACTAACATGCCTGACTCCATTTGAAGCCACTTTAGGTTAGGACAAAAGGATAGTGAGAGATAGGGAAGTGTCTGAAGGGGGTGTGCCCCTGACATCTCTTTGCCAGGTATTCAAATCATAAAGAAAAGTTCTCTCCACAGCCTTATTTCAAATATAAAAAGTGATAAATAATGAAAGGCTTTGAAAATATTTTTTGTCAAAGAAGAAAGAACATTGCTGGCCTTGCCATCAGCAATGTACAATGAACTTGGAAAATCAGTGTAGAACTACAGCATACAACTAGAAGTTAGCAAAGCTTAAGTTAATTGTAAATTAAAATCTTCCCAAATCTCTTCTCTCTTTAATCTAGTACTGTATTTGGCCAGATGCAATATAGAACCAATTGTAGTCTCCTAATGAGACAAGGATTCTCAACAGCAACCTCCCAAAATTATGGAACATGTTCCTTAATAAGATGCCCTTCTTTCATTCAGAAAGGTCTTCAAAGCTATGTTTTAGGAGGAGTTTGGTATTTAGGATCTTTAGGGATGTGCATTGTGAATGATCATGATGATGGTGACAATAACGGGTTACTTTCATGGGTGAGATATTTGTATTATTTTGCTCATGTACACTGCTTAAAATTGTAATTTACCTGGGTCATGTTACCATATGTGGTGGACTTGTGCAGATGCTAAAAAATATTGGACTAAAATCCACACGTGGTTGGAAAAAAATGACAAAAAAGCATATAAATTTGAAATCAGAGATATTTTTATTGGGAATTTTACCTGAAATATATAGTAAAGAATTGAAATACCTGATTGTAAATGTATTAACAGTGGCTAGGATTGTATTTGCTAAAAAATTGGAAAAATGAGAAAATACCATCACTGGAGGAAATCATTAAGAAAATATTGGAATGTGCTAAAATGAGTAGATTGACATTTGAAATCAGAGAACAAGATGATAAACAATTTTATAAAATTTGGATCTATTCTATCAATGGTTAGACAATAAAACATGGCAATGAAATATGTAGTTTCTTACAAAATAATAAATATATAAAGAGGTATTCTTTTCTTATTGTATCTACAAAATGATTGTAGGATAGATTTGATATAATATGAACTGTCACCAAACAATTTAAGTTAAATATGATTATTTTGTAAAACATGAATGAATAAAAGTATAGTCAAATGATTAACAATGATATTAAATGTATTTATAACTTGATTGAAAATATGAGAATATATACAATGTAATTGTAATTGAAGACTATGAAATGAAGCCACAAAACAATTTGTAAACCAACTGGCACACTGTATGTATATATAGGGAAGATGGCTTGATGTTTTATGTTTTGTTTGTCTATGTTCATTTTAAAAACCAATAAAAAAATTTTGTTTAAAGCTACGTTTTAGGAGGAGTTTGGTTTTTAGGATATTTTGGGATGTGCATTGTGGATGATGATCATGATGATGGTGACAATAACGGGTGACTTTCATGGGCGAGATATTTGTTTCATTTTGCTCATGTACACTGCTTAAAATTGTCTGTAATTTTTGTTCAATAAATTAATGTTCCCATGTTTGAAGGGCTATAACATACACAAGGAACGAAAAATGTTCTTTAGACTGTATATCAAAAATCCCTCTGCTCTTCCTGCCTCAGGACTGATACAGTGATTTTTCTTTGCTTCAGATAATGATGCTTAATTTGATGAATTTAAAGGACACAAAGAAAAAACAGGATTTCAGCAAAATGTGGGATGAGGTCAGATACTGAATAAAGGAAGAGCTTACGTTAAAATGGGATGTGAGCTCTCTTTCAATTAAAGTTTGAACAGGCCTCGTAAAGAATTCTGTGAACAATTCTTGAGCCATTCTGTAAAGGGAAGGAGAGAGAGTCTGGCTTGATATTTCTATTTTTAAAATTCTAAAGTTCAGGTACAGTTTCAACATTCTTCAAGATAATTAAAATAAAATAAATGCTTCTCCCTTCTGAGACAGAGCATTCATAAACACTCATGTTTACTGTGACTTTTTTTTTCTAGCAGTTTCTCTGTTCTTTTTGATGACCTTAAATAAGTGATAAAATTCTTCCCAGGAAACTTGTACTTCATATTTGTTGTTCACATGCCTCTTTTCTTTTAAAAGATGTGGATCACTTTATTTCTGTTTTTTGGCAAACTTCATTCACTTCATCTTCTTGGCATTTCATTATATTTTACGATCACAAAGTCAACTCTCCAGCAACAAAGCAAAACACGCCTTTTTGAAATAAATGTTGTCATTAACAAGCCATGCCAAGACCGGTGACAGATTTGCAGCTGTAATGAATAACATTTGCAGCAAACTTCTCCAGCCTGACAAAAAAAAAAAAANTTAACAAGCCATGCCAAGACCGGTGACAGATTTGCAGCTGTAATGAATAACATTTGCAGCAAACTTCTCCAGCCTGACAAAAAAAAAAAAATGTGACATTTCTTCAGGCAATGGTATTGGGAACTCAAAGATTGATTGATGCAAGTGGATAATTGAAACCTCAGTACTGTCACATGCATGTCAACCTAACAACCAAACAAGTACTCTAAGATAACATTTATCACGGAATAGGTTTGCTCTAAATTTAAAAGGATATGTAGTTACATATCTCATGGAAACCTGGGCAATTTCTTTGTCAACACTGGGCTGAACATTGTGTTAAATTATTGACTGATACTTAGTCATATGTACATGATGAAAGTACATGATTAAAAGAAAGTAGCTTTGCCCTCAGCTCAAAAAAATTGCAAGGAAGTGAACCTTTGGTCTAATGTTATAAAGTTTATTTTTAAAAAAAAAACTTTGAAGGAGTTGGATAACCCTCAAATTACAAATATTAGAAACTGGAAGTCTCTCACTAGAAATGAGTGCTATATCTTAAATTTATATGTTAAATTTTTATCTGTTGTTGGCTAAGAATTCAAGTGTTCTGCATTGAATGTTAGACCATACATTGCCACAAAGAACTGAAAATGAATGTACCAAAGGCCAACTAAATTGAATGTATTGAAAGACTAGATCATAACAAATGAAAGCAAGTAGATGAATTTGTGTAACCTGACAGAATATTTATTAAAAATGCAGAAAGTGAGAAATTTTTAAATAGTGCAAATAACTGGAATAAAGACAATAGTGGTTCACTGTCAGAAGTGTATTTGTCAAAAATGCAATAAATGTATAAAAGCATATTTATGCTCTTCAGGGTACATAGAAATGAGAATTGTCAATAGAAATATAAAAGGTGAATGACATGGGAATGGAGTACTTTGAAGTATGTGGGGCAATATTTTAAAGAATGAATGAATGCCAAATGAATGTTCATTGAATACAAAAATGAATGATTACCGTGAAATAAATAGGATGAAGTGGTTTGGTTTCTCAGAGAGAATAAAATCAAAGTAGAATTACAAAATATCTTCATGAAGGAAGAGTGAATGAGTTGAGAGGAAGAAGTAATTAAATGGCACTGACAAGGTTTGAGGAAAAAAGATGGAAAAATCTAAAGATTAAAAGACAAATATATGAAGTGGGGTACAGAGATTGTGGAACCAAAGATGGTTTGCAACATGAGTCTATTATTATGGAGAACATAGTGAATGGTTATAGATTATATGTGTCAAAATAGATTTGACTATACATTTGAAATGTGTTTGAATATTAGTGGCTTGGGTTGATGTCTCCTCAAATAATGACAAAACTTTTCCAACCAAATTGCCAAACTTCAAACCAACAGCCTTGGCTATACATTTTTCCCCTTATACCAAACTTTGATTTCTTCAGTTTTCTATTTTCTATTTTTCAGTACATCTTGCATAACAATGATTGTCTCAAAAGGGAATAGTGTAATTACTATTGGGTATAGGTAGATAATGGGTGCATTGGTATTATGGCAACAACTTTGGGACATAGCAGACAGAGTGGGGTAGGAACAGGTCATACTTATGAGACAGTTCTGTGAAAATGAAGACACACCCAGAGATGTTTATCCAGCTTACAGGAAATGTGTGAATTATTTATGTATATGCATGCCACCTTTATTATTTTTAAAAAAATAACTCAAAGAGACAAACATATCCAATACGGTTTCCTCCTCCTCCTAGTTTCCTCACTATAACAACCCTGTGAGGTGTATTGAGCTGAGAGATAGTGCCTGGCTCAAGGTCACAAAGCTGGGCTACATAGCTAAGTTGGGACTAGAAGTCATGGTCACCTACTTTCTAGCCTGATGGCTTAAACAGTAGAGTAAACTAATTATTGCAGAAAATGAAACATCTACTTCAGAATATTTAGAGATCCTCTGAAACAGAGAATTTTTAGTAAATCAATTTTGTTCTTAGTATCTTAGCTTGGTGTCATCCTTGGAACCCAAGCATTCCAAAATTTGCATCATCCATCTTCATTTTGTCATCTCAGACTCTTTCCTGGTGGACAAAAGGTCAACAAGCATAGGTTTATTTAACTACCCTTCACATTCCTATGTCTTAAAAATAGATTAATTGAATCAGCACTGTTTTTGAAGGGATCGCATCAGTCCTCAGTCTGATCGCATCAGTCCTTAGTAACTCACTTACTGAGTTGTGGTGGCGCAGTGGTTAGAATGCAGTACTGCAGGCTACTTCTACTGCCTGCTAGCTGCCTGCAGTTCAGCAGTTTGAATCTCACCAGGCTCCAGGTTGAACCAGCCTTCCATCGTTTCAAGGTCAGTAAAATGAGGACCCAGTTTGTTGGGAGCAATATGCTGACTCTGTAAACCATATAGAGAAGGCTTTAAAGCACTGTGAAACAGTATATAAATCCAAGTGCTGTTGCTATTGTTATTACAAGAATCAAGAACCTTCAGTCAATACAAGAACTGGGACTGTTTTTCCTACCCCATGCTTTTCCAAAGCTTCATTTAAAACTTTCCTGAAGATTTCCCTGATTCTCCTGAGAAATCAGGGCCATGCCTATGGCAACCTGAAAGGCAATTCTTAAGAGATTCAGTCTCTGACACTTTAGCAGGATGATGAGAAGCATTTTACAGAAATTTAATCCTTATCACACTGTGATATAAAGCTGTGATCAGAAGGGCAAAAATAGACAGTAGGTGCAAGGAAGCTATGTGCGCTCTCAACATTTTAATAAAAGAAAAACTGTTATGAGGAATGTAGGATAGAGTTTAATTTCCCACTTTCCCCCTCAGAAATGTTTTATTAAAAAAAACCACTTGCCAACTTTTTTTCCTCCATGGGAAAATTATTTTGTTATTTTTTTTTTTTCACAAGAAAAAGGCCTGGAAAATTGAGAGGTTTAATGTCCATTTTACAGTTCACTAATGAAGCACCAAAGCTTTTGAACTTGCTTTCCATTGAAAACAAGAACATAAAGCATACATGATTTCTTCTAAAAGTTGAACGAAAGTGTGCAAAAAGTCCTTCTCAGTTCTGTGGTCCTTGGGTCTCCAAATTATATTTGGCCCAATTTGGAGGATGGAATTAGAGAGGTCTTAAAGGGAAAAATGCTGATTGAAATTGGGGGATGCTTAAAGCACCCATTTGGCCCTTCATCATTTCTAAATCTGTCTCATGCAGGAGACTATTCCTGCTTACTTTGGAACTTCAACCAGTTTAAAGACACTCTGATGCAAAACATTGAAACTGGAAATTCTGAGAGAGAATTATTGCCACCTCTGCCATCCACACCTCCACCTCCACCCTCTTCATCAACATCATTATCATCTCAGTTTGAAGTGGAAAATACAAGTCATCAATGTGACTTCAAGACCAATTTACCTGCCACAAGTGGAAATTTCTTACCAATTAGGACTCCTCAACCCAATTCTTCCTGGTTTTCAATTTCAAGGGGCCGTTGCCCCTAATTTCTCCCCACCAAACACTCCTGTATTTGGATTTCTCCATCACCTTCTCCCACCGCTCCTTCCACCTCCAGGCTTTGGTTTTGCTGAAAGCCTTCTCATGCCTTGCCCCTCCCCCCATATTTCACCTGCCAGGTCAGCTACCCCACTTTGTTGGACCAGTTACACCAGCTCTCCCATCATTCAGAAACCATCAAGATTCTCAGGGCTTGAACACTTTTACCAAAATAAAAACATTAGGAGACACGAAAGGCGTCACAGTGATCCCTGGGCAGGCCAACAGGGTCCTCATGTGGAGACAGCCTTCAGTAGGAGGAAGAATGATCAACACAGGCAAAGGTTTTATAGAGAATCTCACCACCCAAAAAAGGGCAGGCATGACTGAGAGTTGGATCCTGAAAGAAGTCAACACCAAGAAAGAAGTTCAGAGAAAGAGAGGGAAAGGAAAAGCATAGAGACAAAGAGAGGTTGAAGCTTTCACATAGTGATAAGGACTCTGAAAGCAAATCCTCACTGGAAAGTAGAAATCCTGAAAAGAAGGATGTTCCTAGAACTGAAGAGTGCTTTCATGAAACAAAGAAAGAAAGAGAAAAGAGTAGGGAACGGCCAAAAGAGCAAGACGATGAAAAGAACCGAGAAAGGCATCACTGTTATGTATGGAACTTGGTAGGCTCCAAGTGCTTTAATCTGATTGGCCAAGAAGGCCGTTCTCGGATTGGCTATTAGGGAACCAATCCGATTGGCCCGCCTGACAGTGGGAACACTCAAAGTACTG